>OX465581.1:24975017-24978170 GCA_950022655.1 Alentia gelatinosa
TAATTGTTCTTAAATGGACCCTTGTGGAACACTATACTTGTTTATGATACAACTAGACATATATCCATTAATACAATTTAAATTATATGGATTCTGTCTGGAGTAATCAAAGTTATTTTCTTTGCAGCTTTTCGTGTTGTCAAATGAGTTATGCACCTGACGATGATAACCAGCCACCATGATCGGTGTGATAATCTAGTAAATCAGGGGAATGTCACAATTTTTATAAAACATTAAATACAATATGTTAGGTACATTGTCGTTATTTTTAAAATATTCATTGGCACTCATAGTCACGGGTAAGTTAACTTAAGTGTTAGTTCAGTAAGTAAATGTAAAGCACAATTGTATTATACATTGAATAATACATTGGTTCAAAATAGTAGCAATGGTTGGCATAATATAGTCTATAGATATTGTTAATGAATATAACAAACAAAGTAATATCTATGTACCCCGAGGTATGGGCTGTGTAGAGCTCGCAAAAGTGCATAGTAAATTGGAGCACATAGTTGATGTAGTTTGGATAGGACTTGACCCTGGAGTTTCTTAGAGGAGGAGAGTGCTTGCAGTGCGTGAATTTCCCACTCGATTGCTATTTACGTTTATTCGTCGCGCCCTGGTGCGCCTGGGGGATCGGAGAAGGTCAGTCTCTGAACGTCGAGGCCCTGTCCGACACTCTAGTCCCACTCCTATTGATTACCCTCGTCCACTCTATATTTCCCCTGGGGGAGACCCAACCCATGTCGGGTGTCACTGGTGGTCCTCTGAGGCTGGCGGCCAAATAACAGAAATCGCGCCCGCCCGAGAGAACAGGACACGGAGATATTCATTAAAATGTCGTCTGCGTTGAAGGTGAAGCGGAGGAGCGTGAATCGTGGCTTTGGTGAGGCGTGTTGGCCGCACTCTCACCACAGCCCCGTGTCTAATATGGATAGGAGCCTCCCCTGGCTACCTCCAATAGAGAGCCACACTGACAAGCAGCACCTGGGGCCAGGCGGGCCGCGCCATTTCAATGACACCATGAGAATAAGGATGTCGTCTGCAGAAAGAAGCCTGGCCGCCAGAAGCACCCCCTTCATTACGGAGGACGGGGAGTGCTCGCGTGTTCCCCGGTAAGCTGTGAAATACAGCCCTGTTGGTTTAGGAGGACGGCTAGAGCGTCTAACGGCAGTTTAGACCGGAGTTGCACCTCAAAAGGGTTTCCTTTCGCGCCCAATCATTAACTGGCCGAATCGGCGAGGCTCGGGGTTAGTAGTGTGTGCACTATGTAGAGGTGTTTGCTTACCCTGCTAAATCCAAACATTCACGTACGTGTAATGAACAAATAGAGATCAGCAACGCATTTCGACACAGTCATGTGAATTCCTGTAACATTGAAAGTCATTCGGCACAAGGTGTGTGTACCTGATTCTTGAGTATTTCCCTGTCGACTACAGATCTAATTGATTATGTTATATTCCAGACTCCTACATTATATCAGTTTTATTTTTTTCAATGAGGATGCCGTTAAACTTAAATCACATTACATGCATGCATATACTAAGAAGGAAACTACATGTATAATGAATTGCATTTCAAGACTAATAACCCCAGGTATTCTCCCTGAGTGCCCCAAACAAAGAAGCCTAGGCCTACATCATAAATATATACATCTTGGGATTCTATACCGATCTTGCTCGAGGCTACCAATTATTCTCATCTGTCAGCTTAGTAATATATTAGGACGGTACTGGGGTTGGCTTGCGTTGCAGTCTTAGCAAATGCTCTGTGTGTCGATCAGTGGCATTGTCTGAAATCGGATTGGGCATTTAGTGTACGCGTCGGGCTGTAAAGTCCGTGTTGGCTCTGCGACCACCTGGGGATTGGGTGACGGTCTCATAATGCCCGCTCACCCTAGCGCCTGTTGACAGGGGGAATTAACACCATTCAATGGCACCGTTAGACCGTACAAATATTCGGACGGTTTCTAGCAAAGGCACTATTTATGCGCATTAAAACGGAAAGAGCTGCCACAAATCATGTTCTTCGCGCGAGTCAAATTAGTGTTTTAGTAATTATCACCAGGTACCAATGCTGAAGACAGCTACTTTTACCCATTGCCTTGGTAATTTCATTTGGAGTACATGCAATTATTTCGCAATGGTTTGGGGTAAAAAATGTGGTTCTCCCACCTCTTAATTTCCTATCACAACATCGTTACAGTTAGCTAATGCTGTATATGTATAGCGCCGCAGCGTGGGAGTGGCCAACATAGAACCCTACAAAATACAACCCTAACAGGTGTTGAGGTGGGCAGCAATTATACTCGGAAGCCCTTGTTTATGTAGGGAAGAGATTTAGCGCTCAGCGGAGGCGGTAGAGAGTTTGGTGTTTTCATCTGTGCTAGGCTATGAGTGTTTAGTGTTTTGGTGGTGCTATCAGTCCGTCTAGACCCTTTTACAATCACTTGCCAGGTAGAATAACACTGAACACCTCAGTGGATGAGATCAGAAGCACCTATAGAGTACCCTCTCACAGCAGTCTGCCACAGTAGCGCTGAGGTGAGTGTTGATCCAAATTTAATCCCGCGAAATACCAATCGACGGTGTTGGGAGTCGTGAACGTGAATGCACTCGGCGCCTGATCAAGAGACACCTCCATATGTCGTCTGCCAGAACGAGCGGCTCCCGCTCGAGCCCTCCCCTGGGCTCTTTCAAGTGCCATCACGCCAAACTAGCACCTGAAAATGTCGCTTTTTGACGGTGGCCACACCATCGGAAAATTGTTATCATTAAACGATAGGTGGGAGAATGGATCTACGGACATTGGGCTTTCGTGGTGGTTTGTTCCTGCATGAGATGTCAGCGCAAGGTTGATTACCTTCGCCCGATCTGCTCGTGTGATCTCGTGTTCTCTCGTGTGATTTCGTGTGATCTTGCGCGATCTCGCGCCGCCTCGGACAAAAGCCAGATTGCCAGCGATGCGATCTGGCTTTGTGGAAGCAGCGCCCTCCAATTAGAGGCCTCTTACTGCAGAGAACACCCCTCTTTTGTGTGTGGCCGACGAAATTCACGCGTTGTTGGTTTTTGCTTTTAATTCATCTAATAGAAATGGGGAGATAATAGAGACCGGGGCTTGGCATAATTCAGTTGGCTTGTTGCTTTGCTCACC
>OX465581.1:25578370-25767177 GCA_950022655.1 Alentia gelatinosa
CACCGGTCCCCCCCTCTCCAGCGCCTCTCGTTACGCCTCCGATTGCGAATCTTTTTAGCAGCATCCGACCGCCCACTTACCCTGGTGGTCTCCAGCATCTCCCTCCTGGCTGACTTGGCCCTTTCGAGGGCGTGGCCCTCATCCCCTCCACTCTCTCGTATCACCCTAGCTATCTCACTCCGCATCGTGGATGGACTGCCAGCAGAATGTAAACATTCGCTGGTGCCCACCCCTCTCCGGTCCGTGACGCGCCCAATCGTCGGGAACCAGCTGCAGCGCTGCTGTTCCCGCCTCCTCCCTCCTCGAACATGACCACCCTTCCCTGAGTGCCTACGGCCGAACCTCTCCGTGTGACGGTGGTTAACCTCTCCGATAGGCCTCCGCACTTCGTCTCGTTGATCCCCAGGGGGTAACACCGTGGTTCGCAAGCCACAAGGCTCTCCCTGGTGCAGACGACCACCTTGATTCGAACGAAAGTGGCGGCTGTTCTGCTCTACGGAGGCCCCCCCGCCTGACCAAATCAGCGCGCGTCGTGCCGGGAACAGGCTCCGGACCGGCTGTTCCCCCTTACTCCCCCTGGCCTGTGACGGATGCGTCGCGTGGAGAGCAGAAGCTCTGTTAAGTCGCTTGTGCCCTCTCCAGCCTCCGATACGCGTTAATGGCACTCCCCTCAGCCCTCCGCCGGTCTTCAGTAATGGCCGCCGGCAAGTAGCGGCCCCCCTACGACCAATAACGGCTGCCTGGGCCCCAGAGCCGAGCAGAGCACGGCTGTTCCCGCCACCGGAGGCCCCCCCCAGTAGCATCGCACGGCACCGTGTTGTCCGCCTCCGCAGGCCTTGCTCTCCCGTTAAGGGGCGCGGACAGTCCTGGGGGCCGACCGAGCGGCGCCCCCTCCCCAGATCGACCCCGGGAGGGGGCCGGCAGTCACTTCCCCCCTCCGTGGCCGGTGGAACACCGGCCTCCCCGACGGCCGGCCCCACGTAAGGGCGGGGGGGAAGCCCCCCTGGCCCCCCTCCCAGGGCCAGCCGTCGTACGCGATCCCCTACGGGGGGAGCAGATTCAGGGGCGACGGTGTCCGGAGGCCGACGTGGGCCAGGCTTCAGCAGATCCCCATGCACAATCCTCGTTTTTCGCCCCTGTCGAATCTGATATACTACCCCTCCGATGCGCGTGATCACTGTCCAGGGGCCCGTCCAGAACTGCTGAATCTTCGGGCACCGCCCTGGTTTACGGAGGGGGTGAAAGAAATATACTTCACTCCCCTCGGCAAACTGAGAACCCGCTACCCGGGCGTCGTAGCTACGAGCCTGCCTCCGCACGCATCCGAGTGAATGGGCTCGCGCGTATTCGTGACTCCGTGCCAGCCGCCGCTGTAGCCTGGCCACATATTCATCCTCCGAGAGAGGGTCAGACTCCGGGTATAAGACTGCGAGGGGGCCGGCCACCTCCCTACCCAGCATCAGGGCATTCGGAGTCTGGTCCGTGGACCGCTGGACCGAACTCCGATAAGCTGCCATCACCAGAGGTAGATGGAGGTCCCAGTCCCCCTGTGATTCGTCCACCACCGTGGTCAGGAGGGCCTTGATGGTCCGATTCATCCGTTCCACCAGCCCATCACTCCGGGGGTTAAACGGGCAGGTCCGGGTCTTGGTGATACCCAGTATGCGGAGGGTCTCCTGAAACACCTTACTCTCAAAATTCCGCCCCTGATCGGAGTGAATCACCAACGGGTAGCCATACCGACAAATAAACTCCGATACTAGCACCCGGGCGATAACTACCGCCTCCTGAGTGGGGACCGCGAACGCCTCCGACCACCGCGTAAAATAATCCGCGATCACCACTATATACCGGTTGCCCCGTTCCGTGACCGGCAGGGGGCCCATCACGTCCAGGGCCACCCTCTCCAATGGGGCTCCGGCCCCAACGTGTCCCATCGGGGCTCGGCGCTTCCGTGGAGGGTCCTTACTCCGGAGACACGCGGGGCACGAGGCACACCAGTCTATCACGTCAGCCCTATAACCAGGCCAATAATATGCAGCCTGACAGCGTCGTAGTGTCCGCGCGGTCCCGAAGTGCCCCGACAGGTGGGACCCGTGAAGCTCATGGAGGACCATCCGCCGGTCCCCAACAGGCACCGCTACCTGGAACTGGGTATCGCCCCCTGGTTCCACCCAGGGCCGGCCCAAAACTCCCTCGCACAGTTGAAGGCGATCGAACTGGGACTTCCAGGCCCGGACCTCGCGGGAGTCCGCCTCCACCAAGGGGGGGGGGCGACCGGCCCTTATCCCCTCAATCAATTGCTGCAAGACGGGGTCTTCTTGCTGAGCCGGGCCCCAGCCCCGCCCTCGTGGCTGCTCCGGCCGAGGGCGGCCCTGGGGGCCGCCAGCCACTACCGCCCGTCGCCTGGTGGTAATGCGTCGACAGAAACCCCCTGCCTCCCAACCGCACTGGCCACAGGGTCGCCTAGACAACCCGTCCGCATTTCCGTGTTGCTTGCCCGGCCGGTGCTCGATCTTAAAATCGTACGTGTCCAAAACCTGTACCCATCGGGCTACTTGCCCCTCCGGTTCCTTAAACTGGGTGACCCACTTTAAGGCGGCATGGTCTGTCCTGATACGGATAGGCCGGCCCACTAAGTAGTGACGGAATCTTTTAAGGCCAAAGATAACGGCGAGGAACTCCCTCCGGGTGACACAATAGTTCCGCTCGGCCCGGTTTAGGGTACGGCTAGCATACGCTAATACCCGTTCGCGCCCCTCCGAGTGCTGGGACAGTACAGCGCCCAACCCGACATCGCTAGCGTCCGTGTCCAAGATCAGGTCCCCGTCCTCCTGAGGATAGGCCAGCACTGGGGCGTCGATGAGGGCCGCCCGGAGAGCTCGAAACGCCTCTCGGCACTCGGATGAGAACTTAAACGGGCCCTTCGCCTTCTCAGATAGTGCAGTTAGGGGCTTGGCCACTGTCGCGAAGTTGGGTACGAACGACCTGTAATAACCGGCCAACCCGAGGAAACTGCGAACTTCGTGCACATCCCCTGGCTCGGGCCAGTCCCGCACAGCGGCTACTTTCTGTGGGTCGGTGGCAATACCGGCCCCCGACACGACATGGCCCAAGAATTCCACCTGTCTACGCAACAGGTGACACTTCTTAGCCTTCAATTTTAGTCCGGCGTCCTCCAGGCGCCGAAGGACCTCGTCCAGGCGGCCAAGGTGTTCCTCCCTTGTCGGTGCGAACACGATCACGTCGTCCAAATACACCAGGCATGTTTGCCACTGCAGGCCCCTCAGAGCCAGTTCCATCAATCTCTCGAAGGTCCCTGGTGCGTTACACAATCCGAAAGGCATCACGCGGAACTGATACAGCCCATGATGTGTTGTGAACGCGGTCTTGGCTCGATCATCGGCCGCTACCTCCACCTGCCAATATCCAGAGGCCAGGTCCAGGGTGCTGAACCATTGGGCCCCCGCCATTGAATCCAGGGAGTCATCGATTCGGGGAAGGGGGTATGCATCTTTGACCGTGCATGCGTTCACCCGACGATAGTCCACACAGAACCTAGCGGTACCGTCTTTCTTCCGTACCAGCACGACCGGGGAGGCCCAGGGGCTCTCGGCCGGCTCAATCACGCCTTGTCGTAGCATGTCCTGGACCTGCTGGGTCACTACGTCCCTTCGATGGGGAGCTAACCGCCGAGGCGGCTGCTTGACCGGCCTGGCTTCCCCCGTGGGGATAGAGTGCTGCACTAAGTCCGTTCGTCCCATGTCCTGTCCGTCTCGCTGGAACGCATTCACATGGCGTTGTAAGACCGTGGTCAGTGGGGCCTGATCTTCTAGGGCCACTCCGGTCAACAGCTCCGCCAGTACCTCGGGTGGTAGCGTGGTGAGTCGGCGGCACTGTTGACCCGCCTCTGGTGGGCCCCTTTCGGGGGCCAAGGCCTCCACATGCCCCAACGTGGTTCCTTGATATACCGACAGCGTGTCAGCCCCGGGGTTCAAGACCCTGATGGGTACCTGTCCATCCTCAGGAAAGAATACCGCCCTCCCTACTCGAAAAGGGTTGTTACTGGTAGCCTGGGGCTCCAGTAGAGCGGCCTCTCCGTCTCTCCAGGCCCCTATCACCTCTCCATCTACTATCACTTCTCCTTGCCCCCGGATCTGAGTAGTGTGGCGGCAGACTACCCTACATCGCTCTCGCGACTCTGGCCACTCCAGATGCCCCTGGCGCAGGTCCACGGAGACCCCGTGGGACCGAAGGAATCCAGCTCCTAGAATGGCATCCGAGTCTACATCCGCTAACGCCATTTCAATCGTCACCTCCCTTTCCCCTAGTCGGAGCGGAACTTGCAACTTCCCTTCCAGCGCTAATGGCCTTCCGTCCGCGCAGTAGATGGGCTGCGTGGACGCAGTCACCTCCCCCGGTTGCTGGTGCTTCCTCCACCAGTTCTGAGATAGGATATTAATTCCAGCCCCAGTGTCCACCAGCAGCTGTATGGTCTGTCCCCATATTGTCCCGGTTACCACGAGCCCTGACCCTTGCGCCTCCTGCTGCCCGCGTATCAATCCTGACTTCGGCCTCTGATCCGTCTGCGGAGCGACCCCTGCCCGACCGGCAGCCGGGGTCGCTTCTAGTTTTCCGCCGGTTCCGGGGTCCTGGGACTCCTCTCTCTCCGGCCTCGTTGAGGACAATCCCGTTTGAAATGCCCTACCTGGTGACATAGAAAACACCTTCGTTCTGAGGGCTGCTGTATCTGTGGTTGTTGTACCGCAGATGTTAGTTCCGCCAGTTTACGGTTAACAGTTTCCAATTCTTCCGCCATGCTCCGTCCGGCCGCCCGAATCCGTGCCGGGTTTTCCCTCTCTACTGACAGGTAGGCTTCGGCTTCTACCGCCGTGGTGACTGCCTCCTCCAGTGTCCGGGGCTTACTTTGGTAAACCCAGTGTTTTAATTGCGTGTCCCCGATGGCATCGAGGAACCTGTCCCGCCCCATGGAGTCTAGGGTCTGGCCATCCGCCTCCGGGTAGGCGAGCCGTATCATCCTCCAGACCTCCTCTGCCAGACTTTGTAGGCTCTCCCCGGCCTGTCTGCTTCGTACACGCAGGGCCGCCTTGTAACTTTCCGTCTGGTTACGAGGGGCGAACCTTTGTTGGAGTGCGCTCCGGAGTCGAAGGTAGCCGGCCTCGGTATCTGGCCGGACTCCCGCCAACAATCGTCGGGCCACTCCGGTCAGGGAGAGTCCCAGAAACATTCCGGCCTCCGGGGCAGGCCACCCGTTGACCTTGGCGCACAGGTCAAAGTGAGCCAGGTATTCATCCAAGTCGGACGCCCCGTCAAATTTAGCTGGCATTACCACGGGCTTAGTGGCCTTCTTGGCCGCTGTGCCGTCGCCTCCCCCGCTCACTGGGTCGCGCCCTTCCTTCGACGCTAGACCTTCCGTTACGGTGGGCGCCCAAAAGGTTGTGGGTAGCGGTTTTACTTCCGGCGGGGGCGAGGCGACATAGGGGTTCCTGCGCCGAACGGGGGCCTCCGGTCCGGCCTCTCCCGATTCCCCCTCTAGCTCGGCTTTTACCCCGTCGCCTACCAGTACTCCGCCCGTGGTTTTCTCTAAGTCCCGTCTCCTCCAGGAGATATCACGATCCACGCATTCCCTCACCCGGCCCCCAGGGCTGGTGAACCTAGATCCCGGGGCCCACGCCGCCCGGGTAGCCTCGGGCACGCCGGGGGCAGCTTCCGCCACCCGAGCCTCCGGCGCCAGCATCCATGGCCACGAGGCTATCCCGGCGCGCGGTCCCCAGGCCAGCCCCGGGAACAGGCCCGGAGGAGGCTGCCAAGCCGTTCCCCCTTTTCCTTCCCCCGCAGGCGGGGTCGTCCCTAGGGAAGAAAGACGCCCCTCCGGCCTCTCCGGACTCTCCGGACCCTCCGGTCCTTCGGAGGTCTCCGATCGATGACTTTGAGGCGTGCCCGGCGTCTCCTGCAGGGTAGGCCCCTCACCTGTCCCAGCTCCTCCCTCGCTTAGGAGGGAGGCGGCTCCGGAGTCATTCTGTGTTGGGTTCATCTCCTTACTGATTAAAGAATCCCACCGCTGCCACCAATGTAGTACAGAACGACTAGGACACGCACAGGTACAGTTCAATAGTTTATTCACAGGCACTCTCAACGGAGGCTGGTAGACAAGCTTGACAGGTACGTACCTCCGGCACGTTAAGCGTAATATGTAACCAACGTAATCACCCACTTAGGGGGGAACTCTCAGGTACTCCGACCAGGTAAGTAACCGTGGAGGGTGCCAGACAGGAGGTTCGCAGGGAGCCTTCCGGAGGTGGTTCGGGCCCAGTCTCACGACGGACTGCCGTCCGGAGGGCATCCGGAGACTTATATAATAAGTCGGCCGGATGTCCCCCGACGTCACTTCCGGGACCAGGGCGACCCCTGGTGGGCCCGCGGGGTGTCACCGAGGCAACACTCCGGAACCCCTCCGAACCCTCCGGAACTCCGGAGGCGCCTCCGGACCGGAGGCGCCCCTCCGGAAGGCTCACCACACTATATTGAATCGGGAGTGCATGTAGTAATAGAACAAAATCTAATGAAACTAGTATATGTATGAAGAGCATATTTTGAAAATTGCTAAGTAATTCAGTCGATGCTACATTTAGGTTGCTAAATCTAGGTACTCGAATACTGGATTGGTCTCAGGGTTTCTCGGTTTAATGTTTCAGGTACTACTGCTAAGCGAGCAGGTCATGTCTACATGTATCGTTTAGATATATCTACTCCCGTATAGATATAACCTATATCCTGATAACAGATCTAGTTTTTAGTTTGCATTTAGATAGGTTAGATTAAGGGCGCGTATGACGGGACAGGGGTCAGGTAAGCACGGTATTAACCATGAACACCAGGTCAGAGGCCGGAAGGTAGAATGTCCCACAAAGTTTATTCAAGTTGTTTACACTCCATTTTAGCGCATTCAATTAATTTCTGAGATCCCTTATCATTGTGCAAAAAAAAAGGTTATGTTGTATTGTCAAATTTACATGCTTGATACGATGGTGGTATCTTTAAGGGGCTGCTGTTTACCCTGTCTCCTGTCTTTGTTGCCGGCAAGCCATTGGAGCAGAGCTATGAAATAACTGTCAATCCCTGTTAAGTGTATGGGGCCTGCCAGGACACCTGGGGAGGGCTAATAGATACGGGACTCTTGATTCTAAATATCAATGAATATATTTCTCTCTTAGATGCACCTGCCTTTGTATCTTCATCTGTGGGGCACTTTAAAGCCTGTAATGACAAGATTTATTAAACTGCCGCTCAAAAATTAGAGACGGAATATGGATAGTTTTTATTGTGACACCCATATATGTATATTTCCAGTAACATATTTATTCTTTCTGTCTTTCAGATATATTGGTATCGGCATGGTGACTTGGAACCTCGGTTTCGCTCATTGATATTCTTCAATGCATTTACTATCATATTGTTATGTATATGTGCAAATTTATTTATCTTTCATAAAGGATAGCGAATATAGTGCACCGTGTATATGTGTAAATACCCTGTATATTCCTTGTAACTATTCGGGCATTTATTTATAGTAGATAACCGATCATTAGGACCAATACACCACAACATAACTGTTTGCGAGAATATTATCGTGTATTTATATTTTTGTATGAACACATTTTAGCGAATCATTTATTTTTCAGAAATTGTAAGATGAGATTAAGTAAATAGGCGGAGTTATATTTTATGTTACTGGTAAATGATATGTCGTTTTCGTCTCTGAACTTGGTTAAGAGATAAAAATATACCTATCAAACCAAAAGAATATCGCTTCGCGTAAGTACTCGTATGTAAACGACATAATTATTAATTCTGCATAATGTGTACGATATTTTACTTTTAAACACTAATTTTATTCTAATCCATGCATCCATTCCATTACATTTTATGTAATGTATGCAATTCTGAACGGAGGATAAACATGGCCATTGTATTATAAAGCAGTGAAGTGGTGTCTCTCGTGATTAGTTGTCGGTCATGGTTGACTATTAATCTCAATGGTTGCCTTTTAGGGACATTTCTTACTTCGCAGTTCCATGACTCGTCATCACGAACAATATAAAACATATCGATATACACGTCTAGGTATCTGTGATTATAACTGATGGTCTCGATTGGCTGTATTTTATCAGTGCCATTTAGAACATGATCCTAATGAAGTACATGTATATAATTTAATGTATTGTTTGTAAATAGCCATGGGTTACAGTATATTGCCGAAAATACATGTACTGTATTAGGAGCAATTCCATGCACACCGGATTTGTAATGAATATGAAGTAATTAAACTAACTTATACAATTAAAGAAAATCAAGCCTTATTCAAATATTCTTGTTATCTATTGTTGCTCTCAAATGTTGTTAATGTATAGTAATAATTGGCTACCACTGAAGAGGGAAAACTATGCCTACCCCGTTCACTTAGCATAAATTTTCTAACCCACATATATTTATTTAGACAAGTACTTCAATCAATCTTAGGACTGTATGGCTTTAATTATTACTGAGAATTCTCCTGCAAAGTGTACGGGACAATGGATGTCTTTTTTAATAAGTCCTGTGGGCCCAATGAGCAATTACAATTGTATCGATTAGGGTAGCTTACACCAATACTAGAATTTAAATCTGGCGATTTGTGTGCCGAGGGATTGCACTATTTTAAACGCCGGATAAGCCGAAATACTCCACTAGCTTATGCGTGATGCTGCAGAATAAACCCTCAGCATTACACCCGATAAAATGATTCCCCAAGCATTGGTGAAACCTGCAATTAAAAGCAATACCTCACAAGAAAGAAATTTTACATAACTCACTGCAGGTCTCCCTGGTGGAGGATTTGATGAGGTTCTTGCGTTCTTTCGCACGGGTCATTAAGATGTTGGGCCTTACTTCAATGGTTCAGTTAGTATTTGCTAGATATTATTTTGAAAGGCAAAGATTCTTATGCACTGTGCAAAATTAAAATACCAACGTATATTTCCCTTGTAAGGGCCAGTTTTACTTAGGTAAACCCATATAAATGCATGCACATATATTGTGAAAATAAAAACCACTTATCTTATATTTGAATGATTACATGCGTTTTTGTTCGAGTTGATGAAAACCACTTTAGATCAGTCTCATATATTAATGCGGAGTTATTTGCCCTTCAAGCTGTGAATATCATAGGCCTACATGGCAGGATTTGCCCAAATTACTGCTCTAACAGACTTTAAAATCATTTTCTTGTATGTTAGCCAAAAGATTTTACTGCAGAAGCGGCCATTATCAATTCGGCGTTATTGTTATACCTGGGGAAGAAATTATACCACGAGAACTATATGCTATAATGACTGGGAGTTCGACACAAAAATGTTAAGTTTCAGTTTTATTTACATGCATTATACAACATGCACTGAAACAGGCTACACTTCATGCGAATACATACATTTTCATGACAGGAATACATGGCGATAATTTACATCAATTGGTATTTACAGTTAAGCAGAATAATTTATGGCAATATCAAGTCAAATGTCCACGATTAACATTCACCGCACAGGTTTCTGTGATTGGACTAAGCCGGAGACACCAGTCCCCCACATATTCAATGGCTGGCCGTATAGACCGAGAGGCAGGTGAGGCATTTGGAAAGGCATCTGGGGCATCATCGGCAAGTAGGTGCCGCCCGCCGGATGTGAGTAGAAGGGGAAACCACCGGGGAATACCATCGGATACCCGGCGGACAACGTTTGTTGCTGACCGGTGGCGTCTCCAGCGTATTTCCTGATGGCAGCTTCGGCAAGAGTCGTCGCGTCGTCTGCTTCGTCACGTTTTCGTTTCAGTGAGACAGACAAGTCGAGTGGAGAGGAAGACGCTGTTGGTCGCTTCAGCTGCTTGGGCGGCGGCGTCGGCTTGGTGGGCTGAACGGGCGCGTCTATAGGACGCCATAACTGCGGCACTTCAGGTTTCACGTCCATGGAAGGCGGGGCAGCGTCCAACTGACGGATGGGTTTCTTCTGGTGTGAGCGTCCGCGCGCATGCGCAGGACGTGCTACCGGGGAGTCTGTCGACCGTTGGCGGGGTGCCCGGCGGGCCCGCCCACCCGCGGGCTTTGATGGCAGTGACCCTAGCTGGCAGAAAGGGTGATCGGGCGGCAGGGCCATCAAGGACATCTGTTGGTATTGCGTCACGACAGGTGCATTCTTGTCTGTGGCAGGACCCTTCTTGGTGTTCTGTGTGCTCACGGTCTCGTCGTCGCTGCGTGAATTGGCGGTCCGCACGTCTTCGTCATTTTCGCCACATGTGGAGCGGGGCTGAGCTGCAGTTTGGGGAAGGGCAGGTTGCGTGCGAACCTTGGGACGCCGGTTATTGAACCAAACCTGTGGAAGAAAAATACACGTTGATTAATTTCAATTCCATAGTATCGATTTATACATAGTAAGTTATTAATTTTGTCTGGGCCAGGTACGTAAATGTATGCATAACTTGCAGAGACTGCTGCAGTCCAACCCGGAACGGAGGGTGCACCGTTTAGCAGGGACCCGTCTTTTCAGACGGGGTAATCGTTAATAGCGATTATCAGAGATTGGAGATGGTTTTCAAGATAAATACAACGTCCATTGGCCCCAATGGTTCGATAATTGTCGCCAAATGTATGATAATTAGACTGTAGCTTCAAAACGATCGTTATTAACGATTATCCCGTCTAATAAACGGGTCCCTGGATTCACCTAATTATCCATATTTGGCAATGTATAAGGTTAACGAAGGTCTACTTTTGTCGATGTGACCCAGTAAATTCAAATGGATCCCTACACCAAGTGATATACTAATACTACTGAGTTTCTTATTATAGGTTATCGATCACCTATGATGATTCTGGATATGCCTACCTTAATACTCCTGTAGTCAACGTCGAATCTGTTAGCGAGTTGTAGAAACTGATCGTGGGTAGGGCAGGGTGTAATTCTGTGAACAAGTCTAAGTTCCCTAAGTTGCTCCTTGGAGAATTTCTGCTTTGCCCTGTGCTCGTACATCTCTGTACCGTTAGAGGGCGCTACTTGGTCGGCGTCCGAGTCGCTTGATGAGAGATCAGTGTCTAATGACTCGGTCTTTGAAGCGCCTGAAAGTTCAACATTCACAAACGTTAACATTCGATTCACGATGGCAAAAAACATAAGAACATGCATTCCACACTGCTTTTGTGCATTTATATTCACATGAAAACCTTTTCAGATACTTTGGCCTTACACATTTCCAAAGGGTGTATAGGCCTATATGAGTATAGATTATGATGGAATTATTTATGTACATTATGATGCTCATATTTCACAATAGTAAAATGAACCCTGTAAGCAATTATACAGATTAGATATGGTGACATTTTAAATATTTATAAGCATTATTACATTTAAGAAATAGCCTACTTCAAAAGGAGTAAATATACCAGCCGACCGATCGCCAATCGACTATGCCCACGTTGTATAATGCATGTTTGAAAGTATCACGTGCATATATAACATCGTGCCAGTTGCAATATTAAACTTTGTGACTAGAGAAAAGCAATACAATCACATTGGGGGAAATCCCGGAAATATATTCAATTACCTTTTCCATGTGGTATAGGCGAAAGGCTGTCGCTGGGAGATGGACAGTCACCTTCCCTGGTATTAACTTCGATGGATTTCGAAGGGTTGGGAGACGGCGAAGACATGGTCGAATCCGGCGACGAAGACAAGAAGTCCGGGGTGGCTTGAGGGTTCTGTCCAGGGGTCGGGCTTACACAAGTACCACCCGCCTTCATATTCATAGCAGTCGGATGGCTATATTGCTAGATAATTTGAGCAAGTGTAATGTAAAATCCTCGTCGAAAGGTAAGATATCCGATTATGTTGTGATAAGTGCGCTCAGCTGGGCAACAGTGAAGTGAATGACTGGAACTGGTCCGCGGACTTCTTATATTGGAGAAGCAGCGGCCGGATATTGATGTGCTCACACGTCAGACACTTTCCTAGCACTCTGCTGGTGTTGGCGTCAAGCCGTTCACACTCTGTAGGTGTTGCCACTCTCGCACAACGCCGACCCGCACCTGCCGACGATCTAATGTTAGCGGGGAGACGGAGGGTTTACTGAAGATGCATTCACACGTCAGACCATTAGTGCACCTCAGACGCGCATATTGCCTATGCCACGCCTCGATACAAATTACAGCGACAACTTCTAGACACCAATTAGGAATTGACAGCGGCAATTTATATTTGGCACTTTCTAAATGATGTATAAACTAGCCTATATCTCTGCAGACTGTCCAAATGCCGTTTAATAGCCAAAGATGTATACAGGATCGTTTTTCCTTTTTTAATTTGGGAAGTTGGCATACATATATTTGTCGTGTAATTTGGCCAATTACACAGCTAAATATCAAAAGCTAACACGTGTTTTTTTAGACTGCACTTGAATATTGTAAAAGAAATGCTGGGGCGCCTATCTATCTTACTTTCATTTTGTGTATTTATTTGCAAGTCTGAGCAGATGCATCTATTACCTATTAATTCACATGCACATTTAATAAGGGCGCAGCACATACTTCGACGCATTTTATTTTGCCCTCCAACATACATATCGCCGTTTACATCCCTACGAAAAATAGGACCAGCAGGTGAGAACAGAGCCTCTTCACAGGATGTGGCGGGACGATTTTCACGTCGATCGCCACCACCAAATGTGTGAAGGCATTATCACAGCTTCGCAGAAGAGCTTCGACTGTGGCTGAGCTGCACCCTTTCATTACCAGCAGTCGCTTTCGCACTCCGGTCGTCGATAGTCACAGTTTGGGCGGAACATGTACAAACACACAGAGAGAAAAGCCTGGGCCTGCATGCCCTCTCACCCGCTTCAAAAGCCCTCAGCAGGGTGCGCAGCAGGCGATAGGTGTTCAAGAGGCTTCTTTGAACTGGTAATCACCGGAGAAAACACTGGTTTAGACAATGGCATAACTTTGCTTAGTTACAAGCTGAAGTAAATGTGTCTTGATTAATTTATTCTTCTTCAGGTATTAATTATATCAGCTGCCTTAATGGGAATAGACTAACCTAGCAAGGGCTAATTTTGATAATGATATTGGTGTAGACTTCTCTTATCACATATAATAAGCTGTCAACTGTTTTCAATGTAATTCATTACCTTTTTTTTAAGCAGAACCACACGTCATTCTATTCCAAAATGAAGGAGAACCTAGCTAAGCTCTACCCAGAAAATGCTTGTATCAAATCCTTGTATATATATATATATATATATATATATCTACATGAGGTTTGATTCAAAGATATTGATGATACTCTTCTCCTACCACGTCTAAACACGACGGTAACATTCACATCTTTACATGACATTGTTATGGGATCCTTGACGGTTGACAACAGTACATTGGCCTATTCTTACGGAACGAGTGCATTTCCAATTTTAGTCCAGGGTTCTGGATTTTTCCCTATGTAGTATATGTGGATTTTATACGATTTAAATGATAGATCTCGTCGAGTGCTCGAGGGGGAGTATAGGTTTTATAGGTCAAATATCAATATTTTATCTCTAGGGGGCCGAAATTGGTGAAAAATCCCCCAAAATGAGCATAGAAATGCCCTAGAAGACCTATTTTTTGTAAATAACTATTTTTTCCCTCCATACTGGCAGCGTTTTTATTAATTTGTCCCTCTGAATTGAGAAAGGATGATACAACACATAATGAATGGGTGTGATGACAGTGGGACAGTTGATAGTGTGCTACCGGTCACAGAGGTAGTCCTTAGGCAGGGCTAAGGTGTGAAAACTCGGACTATGATGTAACTAACAATGGTTGAGAGGGGCTGTCCTAGACTTGCTCAAGTCTGAACCAAACCAAGGTAAAGTATGTTGCAGTGCGACTGGTCCTGTAGGGTTGAAGTAGGCGGATGGCTACATACTGGGATAGAAGGCAGTCTAGGGCTGTCCATAAATGAAGGCATGCTATTTTAGACCATTTATGTTATGAAATAGCTCACTTATTTACAGTGCTGGGTGAATATAGCTTCCAGTGGGCGCTGGGGCGAGCGTCCGGGCGGAGATCAAGGGGACTTTTCTAGTTCTGGTGAAGGCAATTTTCTGTTTAATTCAAGTACTTTTACTACAATTTGGGCTCGAGTCTTGTGCCCTCCCCCCCCCCCCCCCAAAAAAAAAATCCAACCAAGTTTTTAAAGTTGAGTTTGAATTGCTTGTGCAAAATTGTATTTGAGACTCATGAGTTACTCATTATGAATATTACTAAGATTTTATTTAATGAAATATATTTCAGCAGAATTTATTATAATGTGTCCATAGTACACACGACATATAAGACCCCGTGTATGCAACGACCCTCCGTTCCGGACCAACTAGTCGCTTAACGCCGGGTGCCTGCTTACAAGGGGCTTTTAGCCTGTCGACCAGGCGATACTACGATATGGAGACAATATCATAAACACATAAACATCCCAACGAAGGCCGTTGCATAGTGTCTGACTGTCTAGACACCAGTCTACCCGCCTCCACACCATAAAAAACAATCAAGATAAGATGTCCCTCTTAAGTTTACAGCGTTAAATGGCTTTTTGTACCAAAATTAATCCGCTTACACAAGGTTAAGATGAATAACTAAGAGACTGGAGCGATAAATTTCCGGTCCCAATTGTCTGTGAATGTGTGGTGTCCGTTAGGCGGGGTTCTACTGTACATAAATTAGTGACAAAACAATGTTGTCATGGTAATAATCGAAAGAAAGTTCACGAGAAGGAGCGTTAATTATCTACGGCGGATCATATTATCAAACCTTCTTAATCAAATATACTAATTTCCTGGTAATTATTGGCAAATCAGATAAATTAGCAGCAATCGAGACGTATAATATACCTGTAAATTATTTTCCATGAACTAATTTAAGAAAGGAATGTCGCGCCCAGAAAGGATAAATTTACAGGTATTGGGATGAAAGTGCAAACAAAAGCCAGAAATATCTGCGTTGGGAGTTGGGGGCCAGTGGATATCAGGGGTTAAGGGACAGTGCCTAAATTCAGTTTCAAAGGCAACAAATGCAAATAAACAATTCCAGCTACCTCTTACAAAATGTTCTTTATTTACATTAGTCACATTAACGGACTTTCATGTTTATATGGTGACGATATAAACAACTAAAGTGAATATGGCAGAAATTCTACTTCACGAAATTACCACAGAACCAGTCACTTGTAGACACAGGAAGGATTTTGGTTCTAGTGTGGTGCCACAATGTTGATTAGTTCTCAGGGTGTCACGCCCACGACGCGAGGGGGGCATCCAATTCATTGCCCACACACCACAAACTGTACACATTCATCACATTCCGAAATATTCATACCTTGGCTCAGTAACTCAACCACCGCAGCTGACCGAAAAGATCATGGCTATTTTTACTTATACAAATTAATTATGATCATAATTCTTGAAACGCAACGAACCCGATTCTTGTTTCAATTGATCACACCAAATTCTGAAGAAATCCACTGAGTACATACACCCGATTTTTTTTTCAGTTGATCGCATCAAATTCTGAATTCATTCATTTAGTACACACACCCGATATACTGGTGTTGTAATGGTTACTGTTTTGATTACTAGACAAACGGCAGACAGCATCGAGCTTTGAGTGAGCATGAGATCAAATCTAACTTAAGTGTCATTTGCTACATCGTAATCGGCTCCGGCACTAAGCACCGCGTGCTGTGGTTTGCCATCCAAACGTCCATTGCCTCATCCTGGTGCTATAGCCATAAGGTAATTTAGTTAAATTCTCGAAGATAACCAGAAGGAAATTGCGAACACCAACTCACAATAAAGGCTTCTTGGCTATTATGTATACGCCCCAAGACCGGTTGAGCCGTTTAGGTAGAATGCAGGACCACAACTTAGACCAATTACAGTTTCTGACCATGGTATTCTATTGGTCACGAGACACCTATCAAAGTAAACTGTCTGCAGACTAAATGCAAAAAGAATGTAAATGGTCTTGCCCTTCCAGCTGCATACTGGTCTTTGGATTCAGATAAACCTGATTTGATTGTATTTTTGATATACATCTATAAATGTGTTCAGGTGATGCTAGGGTATTTTAGACCGACCATGTACATAACAACGAAACATCAGTAAAACCCATCTTGACTTGTTCCATCCTGTAGCTTTTTTTATACCGTAGAGAGTTGATCACATCCGTAATTTCTGGAGCCAAAAATGATTTGAGTCGTATACAAATATTCTAATTTATAACTACATATCAAGAAGGTCACTATATTACTATCCTTGTATCGGGATAAATATGATTATCGACAAAAGATATTTAATCGCGCAGAACAAGCTGTATCATGAAGGCAAAACTGGCTAGTACCTCGCTTCATCATGTATTTACCACCTCTGATTATTTAATATCCTGACACAGGGTTAAAGGATATTTTTTTTTGCATGAATGTTGGCAGTTTGGTAACAATATTGGACTACATCCGTGAGTCGAACTCGTGGAACCAGCAGCAGTTCGAAACCCTCCGATTTTCCCGTGTTGAAACGAGCTTTTAGTCGTTAACGCAAGTGTACTCAGCCATAGTGGAAGAGCCTTGGCACTCGTAGGGTGCAGGTATGGTAAGAGACTGGCTGAAGCATGGCAGCTTTGATACAATACACGGATTCGGCAATGATATGTATTGTGAGCGGCGAGAGTGGTACGACTGACAAAAACCTCTCCTGCCTACTGTCTACACAATACAGCACTACCTGAAGTGGAGAGGTCTAGCCTTCTCATCTGCTAGCCGACCACTGAATACAGTGCCCGATCGAATTGTACATACATCATGGTAAATATTTCCCTGACTCGTCATCCCCAATGCCTTGTCGCCCTATACACATACAACCACAACATAACATAGATCGAAACACTATTTACACACCTGGGGACTAATATACTCATAGAAAAGGGTGAATATCACAAAAGTAATGAAAACATCCTATGGCAACCAAACATTAAGAATATCACCAACATGGGGTTAAATCACGGCACTACTTCTACGATAAAAGCACACACCGTGAGTCACTTGTCACAAGGTCTCGGGAATTATAAAAGAAAGTATTTATTTACATCTTATCGAAGAATCATCCGAGATGGCCACTCGGATGTCAGATTTTCATTCGTGTGCAATACCAACGAATATATGTATGACGCATTGTTATAAAACCTTTACAAAATGTTAAAGATAATCTACAGCCCCTTTCTCCCCCATATGGGATGTATATTATGCAATTAGAGTACTGGTTTGTACATCAAAATCCAGCACTACCTCCATTCAGATTGGGGAGCTATAGTGAGACATTTATGTATGATTGAGAAGTTGTTCCATCGCTCTCCGGAGTATGAATGGACTGAAGATGGTACACTAAGGTTTAGTCACTCATGATAATGGCATGCAGAATCGTTCATCCATCAACTCAGTACATTGAGTACACCCATCATAACGGTGACGTGACCACGCCAGCATTACAATGGGCAGAGTGGGTTACACTGAACGGTGCGAAACGTGCCCGCCAACTTACAGCGCACAACGGCAGCAGGTGCAGTGACTCGCATGCAGAAATAATAATTAATAGCAGCAGTTCACAATAGAGCATAGGCTGCACACACCTTACACAGCGAAAGGAATTCATTACGAAATTAGCAAGGATTACAATGCAACTGAAGACCAGCGAGTAGAGCCCCCTCACACCCCCACCTCCTCTGCAGGCTCACACACAAACACCCATGCTACACTGAGACCAACAGCAAGACTTCGTTGAACAGGCACCAGTCTCCAAAGAAATCAAGGACCAAATCGTTAATGGGAAATTTGATATAACAGTACGGGCAAAAATTGTACATGTATTTGTGTTGAGAGCCATGGCTTACACCTATGCATTTTATTTCTAACTGAAAAGGTCCCTGGAAATTCCTATAAATTTATACTTGGATTATTCATATGGTCATTTATGGTTTTGTTGAAGGATATTGAAGCATTCCTCGTATAGACTTCAACACTTGGGATTTGCAGTCACACCCAGGAGGGTGTCGGCAGGGGTAGGGGGACGAGGCGTTGGCGAGGGTGATCCCATATGACGACATGACAATGACCGTTACACACAGCTACACACACAGAGACATCCTCAACACATACAGACAATTCGCCCCAAATATAATAGTACACCCGGGAGGTTTCCATCACGACCGGCCTGTGGCCTGTGGCCTGTGGCCAGGGCAAGAAGGGTTCTACTGCTGATCTGACGACCCACGTCACCGCTGCCGTCACTACCACCAGAAGCAAGCGTACTCTACGCTAGCCTGACGCTAGGCGGACAACAGCTCGTCCTGTCCTTGGGCACATTTACCTGTTCGCACCCTAGGATGTCGGCAGTTAGTCCTAGAGCATTTCCCGTTAATCGTCTTCAGTTTGTAAATAGTCTTTGATTTTTGTCTTTATTTCTTTGATTTATACATTACTAGAATGTTGGCAGTAGCCCACATTTTGCATTTTGGCGAAAACGAAGGCTGCGAATGACGAGTGTACAGCGTTCCCTACTGGTTACTCACTTCGCATACACGTGTACATAGTATACCTGGTACTTCCAAATACTTAACAGGGGAACACTTTTTTTGTGGAAGATAATATATATCTTCATTGTCCATATACGTTGTTCTTCGGGTAATGTTGTCATAAAAAAAAGACATCGAACATTTAAACATGTCCATTTCACTTACTATTAATTCAGATTCCTCTCTTACAAGAAATGTTTTCAGAATAGACACGTGCAGGGCTCACGCGACATGCATGCACCCTGGCTCGGACACACTGAGGCGGCTGCGTATCACGCGGCCGGAGAAGTTCCCCAGGGTCACCTCTCCGATACACATCCTCCTTCATTTACCACAGCAACCATCAGCATCACATTCAATTGACTTTGTATCCCATCCAAAGACATACACCCCTCCCCCCTCCCGTTCCGTGTGTGTGCATGCCGACTGGACCCTAGAAGAAGCTGGCGGTCATGCGACCTGGAAGTCGCGTGACGCGGGTTACGAGTGGGCGGCTGGCAGAACTACCACGTCTACAAAGAGGGGCATGCATGGCGGCTGGCCCAGCTTGTAGCTGGAAGTCGCGGCCCGTCCCTTCTCCCTGGCAGACACGCTGTTGGTTCGGTGGACTTGAGGGACACTAGGGCGTTGGTCACGTGAGCGTTGACGTAGCAGTAATGGTGGAGAGCGTTGGGTAGAGGGCGAGGAGGATGGCGAAGAGCAGCATCAGCAGGGGGATCATGGAGCACGCGGAGAGCTGTAGGGAAAAATAAAAGATAAATCATACATCATTCGAAAACACAGCAACAGCTGTAAAGGAACAAACAGGATATAGTTTTAGAATTCTTTTTTTTTTTAACGAAACAACTACAAGCCACGTTTACTCTGAATTTAGGATATAGTTTTAGAATACACGTTACACGAATATGATACATGTACATCCCTGTCTTTAAAACTTTATTTGACACAAAATGAATGTTCATAAAACTAATGACTCACGTCTTTAAAACTTTATTTGACACAAAATGAATGTTCATAAAACTAATGACTCACAGCCATAAGCTCGCTATCACGCTTTAGTGAGGACATACTGTGCAAAGAAATGAATAATTCTAAGCAAAACTATAATTTAATCAACCTCTCTGCTTAAGTGAATTTTTGAAAGCGCCCTAAGTAATTTGGAAATAGAGAATCGGGAAAAAGTGATGGGGCTTTGGGGCTATGCATTTTCAGTAATTTCAAGGATTTTCTGGCCTCATCTGATAGCTAAAATGGCCTTTCTTATTTTGTCAACTTTTTTATTTTAAAGCATACAACACGTCCCCTCCCCAACTCTCCATCTTCAGAAGAATGACCATTAGGGCATACAAAAACCAGAGAAAATCCCATGCCTGAAATGGAAGGCTAAGATAAGGCTATATTAGAAGAGAAGGTGCCTATACTTTAAAAGATCTTCGCTGCTGAGTGTGTGGTGTGGGGAGAGCGGGATGTAGGATAAAACAGTAAGGCTTACCGTTCTACTCTTGTAGGCGAGCATGGAGTAATCCTCGTCCCGTTCGCCGACTTGTGTCGAGAGCTGGGCCAGCTCCTCCTGGTGGGCACTGCACTTATCACGCAACGCCGAGATCTCATTATTCGCTGCCTTCAGCTGCAAAAACATCAGAAAAAGGGTAACAATTAAGAGCAAATTGTCGAAAATATATACATATACATAAAAACCCGCGTAAGCGGACACTCTCCGATCAGCGTCTAAGTAGCCCCTTACACGGGGTTTTCAAGCTTCTTCTAGTCAGACGTTCAAGTGATACATATCGATGTGTAGTGGAGACAGAGACGACGATAAATCTGGAAACCGTTTTCTGGCATCTTATTTGGATTCGAAGTTACTACAAATTTTCAAAATACTTATAAGGCTTTAAGAACTTGGGAAAGGAAACTGCAACCCCGAAGGTGTGGAGTGGCGGTAGTCAGAATACATACACCAGCATTACCGCTTTGAAAAATGAGAGGTGAATCATGGTCCCTGGTTTCCCTATATTCCCTCGTCTATTATTTGGAAAAACAAGATGGAAAAGGGAATTAAAGAAAGACACAGCCACAACGACGAGATAAAGGGTTGTCCGCAAACCAGCATGGCTGTACCTCTGTTTTTGTATGCTCTGCATCTTTCTGGGCATCTGTTAGGTTAATGCGCCACGTCACCTCATTGACCTCCAGCTTGTCCTTGAGTTCCTCCAGTTCCCGATAGGAGTCCTGTAGACGCGAGTAGTCGGCCAGCAACACCGCGTTCTCCCGGCGCGTCCTGAAACAGCAGACGACACGGTGGCACAGTTAGTCACTGATACTCAGCTTCTGCCACGGTGTTAAGGACGTAACAGATTTGATAACTAACAAGAGCTAAGTGTATATTTCAAATATAAATATTGGCCTTTAAAGGTCAAATTAGCAGGTGGATGCATTTAAAACTTAATACAAGCATTGCCATAAAACTTCAACCAGATATTTAGTGTTCTTATAAAGATATAGGTATGAGGCATGCGCCAATATGCTTGGAGAGTGATAAGAACCACAGACCCCTCTGATTGAACATGGCTGCATTATAATTTTTATATTTTTTTTATGATGACCGTTATTGTAATCTATTCCCAGTACACTTGGAATTTGTAACCTTTGCATGACACCAATATTACATGCAGTAGTATAAAGGGTTTTTCCCCCACACACAATAATACTACCAGTATCTAAGTTCAGTCTGCAACACAACATAAATTTTCTGATCACCTTGACACCCACAAAGCTTATTAAGATGCCTGACAAGCCACTTCCGGTGAAACATTGATTTTATCCCACCAGGAAGGACCGTATAGTCCTCAGCCTTTTTATTCTACAAAAAAATAACAGTAAAACACTGTCCCTTATTTATGGTCCCTACATATCACTGTAGAGACTCCAGGGATACAGTTGTTGACACTATGATGTCACAGTTGTCAGTGCACTATGGTCACAGTGTTAAGGGGCAGTTTTAATAACTGCCATTCAAGATAGCATCGCTAAGGGAGAAGGACGTCGCCTCATCCTGCATTGCATTACAATTCAAAGATGGCTGATACCCCCATGCTAGGAAATTAGGAAAAATACATGAATATCAGGCCAAATATAAGTTAAACCCAAATAATGACACTTCCTAGAGTGTAAGCAAATGTCAGTGACACTTATGGAGATGGTAAATGCTCTCTGTATATCAATATTGAGTAAACCTCTGTTTTAGTATGCCCATTTCACACAAAATCCTCCCCTCTTTTAACAAATACTTGAATATTTCTGTAAATATAGAATTTACCTAGAAAATTCCACTTCCTGGTATATTGATTTTTATTCTCTTTTAAATGAGGCATATTATATTATGATTCAACCAGTTTAAGGGGCAGAAATCTGTCTATAAAAGAGTTCTTAAAATTGGACCTGTGACTACCAAAGTCCCCCCCCCCCCCCAAAAAAAAAAAAAAAAAACCCAACTGAACTTTTAAGTCCAAAATACTGAATATCAAAACTGTAAGGCATTGTACCACCATAAAACCCTCTGTCCAAAACAGAAATCATATGTATGTACTTAGCTATAAAAAAAAAAGCAAAAACGTCTGTGGTCTGTGCAGTTAAAAGAGGCAATATGTGCTGCCACCTAGTGTGTGAATCAGAGACTGGTCTCCGGTCTCTCCAATCTCCACAAGGCATTCTATTATGACATTGTGTTTCATGGTTGGTTCTATAATCAGTTCATTCATTTTTGATACAATTGTCAATCCCGACAACCCCTATAGTTTATATAAGAAATCTGTCTATAAAAGAGTTCTTAAAATTGGACCTGTGACTACCAAAGTCCCCCCCCCCCCAAAAAAAAAAACCCAACTGAACTTTTAAGTCCAAAATACTGAATATCAAAACTGTAAGGCATTGTACCACCATAAAACCTTCTGTCCAAAACAGAAATCATATGTATGTACTTAGCTATAAAAAAAAAAGCAAAAACGTCTGTGGTCTGTGCAGTTAAAAGAGGCAATATGTGCTGCCACCTAGTGTGTGAATCAGAGACTGGTCTCCGGTCTCTCCAATCTCCACAAGGCATTCTATTATGACATTGTGTTTCATGGTTGGTTCTATAATCAGTTCATTCATTTTTGATACAATTGTCAATCCCGACAACCCCTATAGTTTCTATAAGAATATCTCGTTAGGCTCCCCACCAAAGCTCTGTGTTGTTTTATTCTATTGAAAAAAAAGACACTTTTCACTAAATCCATGTTTCCTGGTAGAAAACTTTGGATTTTTTTGGATTTTTTTCCGATTAAAAACGAGCTGACACATACGTTGATTAAGTGCCGGAATGGTTTTTAAATACATTTTTCCTAATATGCTGATAATTTGATGAACACCAAAAAGCTTTACATGAATAAACGTATCCAATGGTAACGACGCATTAAGGAAATCATTCATTACATCTGGTGGAAAGTGAGTCCTTGGAAACAAGAAAACAGTTATTACGACAAGACATACTGTGAAGAACTGCTTGATATTCATAAGTAAAAGATGGTAGAAAGAGAATTATGCAAATCAGCAACCAGATGATTGGCGGAAGACTAATTTGAGTGATTGACTCATTGAGTGATTGAACAAGTTAAGAGATATGGAAGTAGAGTACGAGGATATTAAGGGTAGCAGGATGATCAGGAGTTACCAGTGGCAGACTGGTAAAGGGGTATTAAATGACAGGCAGCCCACAGACAGGCAGCCCACTAAAATGTAGACCACAAGCAGGCAGACTGACAGGTAGTCCACTGACATTGTACATTTGTACATAATGAGCCTGCTGTGACGATGCAACATGTATTACATTGAACTTTGTTCACATGTTCTATTTTTTTTTTTTTTTTTTTTTCAAATTTCAATATCTGTTATTACTTTTAATTGAAGAACTGTACTTACTACAGAATTTGAATTAACATTAATAGAAAAAAAGGTACAGCATTGCAGAAACATCCCTATAACCGAAAACCTTGATATCTCATGATTTCTACAAGAATAGATACATTTGAAGCCGAGGATAAAAACATCCGAAGGCCAGAAATAATACGAGACTAGGTTTCCCTATTTTGACTTGAAATACAAAACTCAGGAGGGCTCATGGGTTGTAAAAAAGATTTTCACAATAAACATAATGATCTATACGGTTAGATCATTACCACCCAAAATCGACATTTTGAATGGATGGTCTGAAGGGAGCATCACTAAAAAGTTGAGTTGGACACCTATATTGCAATAAATCCTCCGCATTATCCTTCCCTATGACTCTAGTTTTGTGGCATTGACCTCCCTTTGTCCGAAAGGTAATCATTTATGAGTTACATCTCCTCATATCAATGAAGATACAGTTATAGGGTTTCTTCTAAGCGAGAGATACTTACTTTTTCATCTCCTGTTCCACATCTTGAATCCTCTTCCGCAAGTTGGCACATTCTTCTTTCAAGGCCGCGAACTCAGCTGCAACAACAAGAAGTAAAACTAAGGAGTAAGTACTCTGTGATATCACTTGACGAAATCACGGAACTACACATATTCTACGTAATTGTCTATAGGCTGCATTTGATTTGATAGAAATTATCTTTAGAATAATCTTTTGAAAATGTCAAAATTTTAGATCTGGTTTAGATAACTAAGGGTTAGTAAAACTTAAATTCTAAAAAAAAATCGAATATATAGAAATACTCAATGCAACGCAATAAAGAAACGCGCAGATTTGCTAGAGACTCGACATTTTGCCTTTGAGCCACCCCCGATATCTACTGTAATACAAATCGATATTTTACCCGTGCTGCCACCTTGTGCAGCGTGTGCTGCCAACTCAACCCGGTCCTCGTCCGTCAAATTGACGTCACCCTCTCCTGAGAAGAATTAATATTACTTTAACAACCTATAATCCAACATTAAAAACAAATCATAAATCTATCTTATATGGCAGTTCTCTATTAGATTCAAATACATCCTAAGATTTTCCCTTTAGTTTCCTTTCAGTTTTGAATGGTGTGTGGGTGGGGGGTTTCTACATGTCAATATAGACATATTTAGCATTAGTTGTAACAAACTTCAAGAATGGAAATTAAAATGGATATATAATGATGTTAGTTTTACTTTACTATTAAATCGTAGTATTGCTCACCTTTAGGGCGCAAGGACTGTAACGCCATCTCGTGAGTGGACGAAACGTGATTTGTGCCGGAAACGCGCAGCCCGCATTTTTCACTGTCCAGTTCCGCCTGCAGCGCCGCCAACCGACCTAGATGTAAAGGAAGTATTCATAGATGCGATACCCTCAAACGTCTTCGAAATCTGGACGTTTTGTTTTATGTACCAAATCCGTTCGGAAAAAAGTTTGCTTGCACTAGTCTCATTTACCAAAACTGGAGAACAAGGCTAACATGTGGAAGCCCACACAGTGCCTAGGTTTCTAAACATTGTCGAACTTTTCTCGCCAACAGTAAAAAATAGAGGCTGGCGGGGAAATTTCCGACTTTACAAACGTGCTAAAGCCTGGACATTTCTTACAAATTCTATAGATAAACTTTTATCATCATTATCTCCCAGCTAATTATTCTTTTATCCAACATTATCGATCTGAAATATGCTTCTGCCTTTCATAGGCGATCAATATCACGAAGTTAAATCTCTAGGAAAATCTCCACGATAAAAAAAATATAACCTACTTCTCAACTGCTCTGCTTCATTCTTGCTCTGTTTTGCAGACTGCTGGGCCTCCAAAAGTTGCTCTGAAGAAAGAAAACACATGCAGATTGATTTGTTGTGTTGGTGAGGACTTTGTGGTTTTTCCCGTAATCGTTAAATCCCTTTTAATCAACGCAATGGACAGGATAGTAGCAGTAGTTACCAAATGGCGTAGAGATATCCTTAGAGGATGTTAATGTGTTTTTCCTCAGAAAAAAAACAACTATTATTTCTGCTATACGATCATCGTGGCAATGATTACTTTTGCCAAGTGAGCATTTAATTTGCACTCATCTGATCACCGATTTCATCCTCAAATCACTATAATCTTCCATCATTTCAATTTTTCACACATGGCCATTCTCGTAAGAATGAATAACGCATTCACAAATAATAGGTACAAAATGAGTCGTTATTATATAAAACTCGATTACTATCCGCTGCCCCCTGGACTAACAACAGCAATTAGCAAAGACGTGATATTAGGTTGAAGTGCGTTGAACTACACCAGATATGTTAACAGGTGACCGCGGTCTTTCCGGATTACTGACGTCACTAGACAGACGCTGAGAGTTCAGCCGTCTGCCGCCGCGAGGCGCTGTGCTCGGATATTGATTTGCGCGATGAAGAGCGCTGATGCTCCCTGTGCTGCGTGGAGCAGCTCAGACCACCCACCCTCTGCTCGGCGTCGTGCCACCAGCCTCACACAACACTTCGAGCTTCTAGCAAAATATTCGATTTTTTTTACGAGGTTTAACACAGATTTACTGGAAACGGAGAGAGAAACATCTAATAGGCGTGTTTCCATCATATTCAAGTTATTTCATTCAATCACAACTACTATTACATTTTCAATGCAGCATTTTATCGGGGTAATAAACATATATCAGAAAACATGTGCCAAATGATACTAGTGACGTGCCTGAATTTTGACCTATTTATATATTTTCCTATGATAACGAATCTACTCTGTTATCAGTGTGTCACAATCATATTGGCAAGTCAGTGAGGCCTGGTCAAGTCTACACCAGCGATGTTCACTTGTTGTGCGAGAGAACCTCCATCGCCTATTCCTCAACCGTATTTACAGTAATAGAGCTCACTGGTGGCGTGACTAGCAATATAGCACAGATACGGAATGGCCTGTGTCCATATATTGGCAATTGAAAAATAGTTGTAATACAAATCCTGGGTGACCTTCCGGGGTTGTCATTTTTTAAACGCCAATTTACATATTTGCGTTTGGAAGAGAAAATACGGTAATTACATTTCCGGGAGTCTGCCTCTAACAGAGTGTTAATAATTTATATACGTACTTATTAGCGTGGTACTGGGATACCATTTTGATGGTATTTGTTTTCAATCACACCCAATCCTTAAAATCTATTCTTCAACACCTCTTCTTATCACCTGTTGTCACTTGATACAGGGTCTAAGCCGTTTAAGGACTTCTGGGAATTCATCTCGATTCCTTCCTTCGATAATCAGCGAGATTATTACTCTTACTCTATGTTCTATGCTACTGTAAAACCTCACTACTAATATTCTCAGTAAAGCCTACATCCATTTCCAAGTAGCTTATTTCCTTAGGGTATCTTAAAAGCATGTTCAAATTCTTCTTTTTCCGATTTACAATGAAACTTCTTGCATAGTAAACAACAAAATCAGAATCCACTTAAAAAATGAAACCGACCAACCAAGCTTAAAATTAAAAAAAACCCAAAAACAATTGATGCATGGAATCAATAATTTCTTAGTAACACAAATACTGTTGTTTTTTATACGTCAACTTAACTATCTTGGTATCGAAAAAAATTCATTAAAGTATAAACCTCAATAAATGAAACATGTTAAGTACACGTGTAACTGATTTCGCAGCCCAACCAAGGTACTCAAAACAAGCAGTTTTTCATATCGGATATCGTTAAAAACATAGGCATTTTCTAACTGAACCGCCCGCGTTTCTCCAAAAGAGATTAACCTAGTGTTCCGATGTGTTCATGTGTCTGCGCGATGCAGTATAAAGCAGCAGTCTCTAAACACACAACCTAAACACCGATCTGCGACACAACGCTCTACAAAAAAGATCCGTTTTCTCTCTCTCCAGGTAGTACTTTTGATTCTCGTCTAATTCTTTATTAATTGGTGAGATGTGATTTTTTGAACAACTCCAAAGATACCATGTGAATGGTGTCAGGTGAGCGGGTTAGTTTGACAGATCGTTGTTTGTGTTACTTTTACCTAAATATGTCCACTTGCAGTCCAATCTTAGTTAATGAACCAGTCCCAGGACTTTTAAAAAACACAAATTTCTCCCAAATAGACAATGAAAACTTTCCTTATACCCCTTTGAAAATACATACTCTTACCGTTGTTGATAGTTCTTTCTTTTATATGAATTGAGTGGAGTGGGATGGGAATGGAATTCTTACTGAGAACGCAGGTAGCCAGACTGCAAGTGTTAATTGTCGATGTGTATAGTGCATAATAAGTTGTAGTCAGTGCTCACAGCCTAACGCGATGTGACGCAGATGAGGTTTTAGACATGACGTCCGTTTGGTCAAGGCCCAACTTGTCTGAGTGCAGTCGAAGCATGCTATCAACACAACACAGCGTGATACTCACACACACACAACCTTTACACTCCAATTTATAAAGGTTAAAACAAACAAAAAAAGAAAATACAATAACAGTAATAACAAGCACAATTTAGGCAACATAAGAAATGGACAAGATGAGGGGCTGGGTTCAGCTGTTCTGTATCAATGAAAAGGAGTATTAAATATTTTCAAAAACAGAACGATTCTAATTTGATATTTGTGGGTTAGGTTTAATTTTCATGTATAAGTATTTTGGTGTTCTTTCACAAATTGAAAAGACTTTTGTTGGGTAAAATATATGCATATTACCAAAACTATTCCAACATGCCAAACCATCTTTTTAAGGTCTTGACTGATATCACAAACCGCAAATGTAAATTTTAGTCAATTAATTACACATTTGATCAATATCTACTAATGTTATTGAGACGTGGATGTGTGTTTTCATGGTGGGAGCTACTAATATTGCCTATTGTCATGGTTAGAACCACAAAAGATACCGCAGAAGCTACGCTGATTTCGGAACAGGTATGAAGAGTATAGGGCACAACAATACAGGAAAGGTTTGTGAGTGAAATTGACTTAGGAGAATATACATATATATCAACTCTGAGACAAGTATGAAAGTAAACACAACATTCAACAGAGAACATTCATAAAATTGCAACTTAAATTTTTATTAAAACGACCTATGGACATGTACATATTACGCATGAGAATTTTTTTTAAATTGGAATCAATGTTTATATTCTCTTATACTAATGCTGATCTGGATATTTACAACCACTTAAATCAAGAGTCAAACTTTTCCTTAAAAACTGAAAACTGCAGGAATTATACATGATATTCCATTATAAACTATATAACATTTCTAAGAACAGTCAGATAATTTTTGAACGCACTCAGTAGTTTTGATTGCTTGATTTATGCAAATTATCATTCACTTAATGGAGAAAATGCCACAAAATCAGTATCACAAATGGTGAAAATGTTAACAATTGGTCCTATACCGAAAAGTCCATTGAATATGGACGGCGCAGGCTGAAATCACATATTCTATCATAAACCATGAGTTAAAACTAGAAATCATATTTTTTTTAATAGCTACCGTTTGAGAATCAATATATGGTGATTACCCTTTCAGGAATTTACATGTCCCGTTCAATCTTAAACAAAAACGAGAAGATAATAAGCCGAATTAAACGAACGATTTGCCATAATTACATTTTATGCATACCGGATTTTGTCCACAATGTATGTACTGCTGAAGCAAGTACTATACTGGAAATAAAAAATAAAAGCTCCTTTTTACGAGATCCATTAGATTGAAAAAATAAATTTGTTATGTGCAAGTATAAATGCAATTTAGGCAAATCCCTGACATGTACAACGTTCAACATGCAAAGTGAATTAAGAAAGTGATAGTATACAACATCGAAAACTTAAACATCGATATACCACTTTGCATGCTTAGACATGAATAAATCAAAATAATGGCATTATTACCCCCCATCTAATGGGGTTAACTTGAAATTAAGAAATCGACAATTCGTATGGGTAAGACACACGTCAGCGTTGACCACATTTAAGTTCTTAAGCCGGGAATTCCATCCACACCCCAGCCCTACAGGACTGCCCATGCCCATACAGCGGCCACACCGTAACAATAATGCCTAATGACCCAAGCCAACAGCACTGCGCAACTGGGCATGCTCAACAGGGCTGTGTTTTACGCATAGCTAAGCATGCTCAGTTGTGTAACAGTCATCCATCCTCATTCATTGCACTCCACGTTTTGACCAAAGCAGCCAACCGAAACGAAATTTCAAAAATGAATATGTGTGTGTGCAAAAAGGATGGACATTCACAACGTATCTTTGGAGTTTTGCTTTTCTGAATTTCACTTTATTATTTCCATCTAGGTGGTAATGGCGGTGGTGGAATACACACAACATCTTTATTTGTTCAGTCTTTCTCTTTCTGTTGAGTTTCATATCCTAGCACACGGGGCATATTTTCCTGGCAGGAGGTCCGGATCCTTTTTAAGAACGAAGATGTATACAGACGATGAACGTAAAGGTAAAATCTCTAGACATATTGACCGATATTGTTACGGCATGTGCTATCACTACGTGTCAAAGGCACTGACATGGTAAACTCAGGTCTACTGGAAAATACACTACATGGTAGTTTTACATCGTTGTAGTCAGAATATTACAGCTCTACCGTCACCAGGTGGACTTAAAAAGAACGGACCTCAACCCGTTCATAGTAGCACTCCAAATGTATCTCCTTTCGAAGTTCTTCATTTCATCAACCACATTCACTCATTATGTGTTATGAGAGGTCTTAATCACTGGTTATGTGTAAAATCTCTCTCGATCTCTCTATATACATATCAATAAGGGTCTCATAGAAAGTGGCATATTTCTATAAATACCCTTTGTAATGTAAGAAATTAAATATACACCAACGGTCAAAACTCAGTCTGGTTATAATAGGCAAAGGTACCGACGTGGTTGAGAATACAAGAAAATATTAAAGCTTCTTACTACCAACACATCAGCTGGGAACACAAATGAGAGGACGATAGTGACTCCTCATTTGTTCTAAGAAAAAGTTCAGTATCCGATCACACGTCAGAATGTAAGCAATGATAAACCAACGTAGACAATGGTGGTACTTTTCCTCTGGATCTGTCACATAATCTATATTCTTAACGTAAGAGCTTGGTCCGGCCTTCACAAAACAATTACGAACCTGTCTTATAACTCAAGCACGTTCTGTTTTGGGTATTTTAAGGTTCTACTATATACAATTACTTTAGGTACGCCAATATTGGGAGAAAACATTAAGACTGTGGCCAAACGACATGACCCTCAAATATAATTTGTTTCCTAGCTAATAAATATACATATACGATTGTTATCTTACCTAAATAATAACAAAGGGGTCTTTATTCTAAAAATCTTCCTCAGAAAACAATCTTAACAAATGCCACCATATGTGGAAAGGCGGCAAGACGCTGTCAAAAGCCTTCACATCGTTTTATATCAATGACAATGCTGAATTTCAATCAAGCCAGCATTATAGAAGATTGACAGCAGAAACGTGGCAATAACACAAGTCATTTTCTGCCTTGGTGAGTTAAGTCTGTGGTTTATAGAATAACACGCATTCTGAACATCCTACATGGTTCTATCTCACTGTGGCTGGCCGGCGTTTACGCTGAAAACACCTATGATTCTCAGTGGAATTCTTATAAGAGAAGGTCACCTGAGTTGAACTAAGGAGGATATGGCAAATATCATTGCGATGTACATACACCGAAGTAATGACTACCAGCTACTTGTAACAGGATGGTCTTAGAATAACAGGCAATGAGCAAGAAACAGTTGGTAAAGTTGATTATCAACAAGCGTAGGTAGTTCTGAAAATCTTATTATGATAAATTATTTTGGTATTTACATTTCTATCTGGGACCGAATTACATGTAGGTTTCTACACTGGTAGGGAACCTCTTCATGGTCACACATACAATGGATTAAGTTCGGAATTTATGTTTTGAATTTGGGTAAACCTTAATTGGAAGCACTATGACAACTTCTGATCAATGTTATAAGCTGCACTTATGTAGGGTGGCAATAAATTGGTCATAGGATTAAACAAGTCTTAAATAGGATCAAATGTATAACCATTGTTAGTTAAAACCGCACAGGATTGAGGTGCCACGGTAAGAATAGTAATGTTCGGATAGTCCATGTATTATTGAATTGATTAATAAATGAGAGAATACTAACCTATATACTCTACTTACTCTCGAAAGGGAGGAACGGATTTCAGTGATTTATCGGTGGAAACTAAAATGTTTAACGTTTAAACTATCCGAACACTACCAATAGGATTAGATAGAGGGTCAGGCCGGCGGGTTAGTTTATAGTAGTGCGCGAGGCCATGGTGGTCCATCAATTACTACCTAAATGAGGTTCCCAACTCCCAGGATCCATACAAACCACACCATCTCTCGCGGATTACCTTGTTCACCATCTACTGAGAATATCATGAAACTAGTCTCCATCACATAATCAACAAATTCAAATTCTCTTTTTGTAAACTACGTTTTCCTGATAGAGGCAGGGAAGTGAAAAACTTTCATGATTACAAGTACCGAGACAGCTGTCATGATCCTTGCCATCAAGTACATCATGTGACAATATTGGATAATTTGGATTAATCTATTTTTTCATATTCAAATGCTGCAATAACAGTGACAGACAATAGATGGAGCATATAAACCCCGATTTCAGATGATAAAACCGCACAGTGCAATTTTTACCTTCCCTTTTGTATTCATTAATTTTTAGCAGCCGACTCCAACAGAAATTTTGGGTGCATTCTTCAAAGAGAATCTCTAGAAATTGAACCTCAATTCGCCAAAACTGCTATTGAGTTGAAGCAAGGCGGAGCGCAGAGCAAGCCTCCTGCAGTGACCTGCTCCAACTGCTCCGAGCTGCTCGCCGCCACCACCAGGCGTCGTCGCGGTGTCCGCAGCTGCTCTTCTGGTGTGACTGCCATGAGGGGTCACGTGACCCGGCCACAAGTCGTCACATGACGTGCTATCCATGCCACGTGACCTGCACGCTCATACCCACTCTCCAAACATTGCACTCACTGCGTAGGCGCTCCGACTCCAGGTTGTTCTTCCGGGTCACCTCCTGCTCCTCCAGTAGGCGATCTGATACAGAGCGACACCTTGTGGTTAGTACACTCACTACACCACGCCGCCTGGTGAGCAGGACGCAAACTAACGACCCAGTAAAGTGGGGAGGAGAGGTGGGGTCTTCATTTTGCGTCCCACTGCACCAAAACCATGCCAAGCAAACGCTTTATGCCACCAACAATGGTCACTCGGTTTCCGAGAGGAATGACATGAAATAGGCTTGGGCGGACTGTACAAAACAAAAGAACGGCTGATGTTAGGCCAACTTGGTGCAAACATGCCAGAAAGTATCTGTGCCTTGGTCAACTTAAACGTGAAATACGTACAAACCAGACCTGCCAGGTCTTTCCTTTCAAATCAAATGATTCAGTAAAATGTCATTTTAAAAAAATGTTAACCCATCATATTTAGAGAAACAATTTTGAATACGGCATTGATGGATTAACAAGTATGACTCTGTTTTGTCATGGCAGGTCTGCCCTCTAAGGTGCAAGTCTTAGGTCTACGGCATGAGCTAGAATTGTACAGCGCGCCCACCTTGGCAGCACTATGCGGATGGTAGGCATGATGACAGGTCAAGAACAATGAGACTTATAAAAGACGTTGAAAGAAGAAGGCAAGGTAGTCAGAAAAAAACATTTCGGACCAGGTGAAAATTATGACAGTTTCACAATGTAGGTCACAGAGAGGTACAACCTTTCACCCCAAACCCCCATTTCTGGCAGAAATGAATTTTAATTATAGAGAAGAATCAAACCCCTCACGGCCCCACAATAGACCATACGTCTTTCATAATGATGAGAAAAAGAAAGGTAAAAATTATCTAATTTCCTCGCCACCTGCATTTAAGCAAATACAAAAACATATACAAAGTTGAATATCTATATGAATTATTTGGGCAGCACCAAATCTGCTGTGATAATAACCACCGGTTTCTAGATGCAAGTGAGTATATGGGGATGTAATCCTACAAGGCAGACGGAAAATAAGCATGATGTTATTACTGCGCGCATGCAGGATGAGAAACACCATGCGGTAAGCCAATCAGAAAAAGCAACTAATGCCCAGCATGCCTCACACCCACTCCCTCGTTCGACCAGAAGGAACCTTACAATGGCCAAGCTTCTTTGCCATTGGGCAATAAGTTTGTATTGCTTGTCATGAAGTCAGCTAACATCCTCTTGTCGTCACAACAATTATAACTTGGCGTACACACATCATGGCTTTGTAGAAAACACCTCAACTTTGAGTCAGACCTGGGTAATCGTGCTGTCAAATCTGTGTTCACTGACTGAGTCTGTCAGGTGGCCACAAGTAGTTTCCTCCGTTGGCGGTAGGTGGCGCCACTGCAGGCGGCAAGGTGAGGCCGTGTTGAGCTGCTCAGACATGGCGCCTTCCACTCAGCCGTGCCGCTCACTATCTGCTCACCGTGTACTCACCAGAAGACTTCGGATAACTCTCAGCTGTCCTACACTCTAACCTTAAACACAGGCAGCCGTCACCGATATGTCTTGAGGTCTGTCATAGACAGTTCGTGGCACTGTTCTATATGTTCTTCCACATGAGTACATTAAATAATGAACCTAGCTACGGTTTCATCATCGAGGAACATTTTCATGTTCGGATTTTGACAAACTGAAATAAAAACTGCAAAACGCCAGAAAACACGCAGAGTACGAACACAGAATGTACTTGACGACAGACTACAACAGACACACACTGGACAACACGCACACGGACAGATACCTGGTGTTAACTGCTTACATTCAAGCAAGCTAACCGCTTAGACCAGTTGGACCTTGATTGGCACACATATGAGACATTGAACACATCTTACTCTGTTGATTTGAATTTAAATTCATCAAACCTAATATCTGGCCCGGCAAGTGTTAAATAACCCCCCCAGATTAAACAGTAAGGCCACTCAGAGAGCGATAAGAAATAAATATAAGGTCGCGGGTGGAGAAAACCCAGTACCCCTAAATACGAGGCCGTGGGTAGGCTCACACCTTTGCAGCTGCAATTGAACACTTCAGTTCAGTACAGCTAACCATGCTGTACAAATCTCCGTAAGACAGGTCGCTATAACTGTAACGAGCCCTTAGGGATGCCATTTCTAGATACACTTCAATGCCCCCATATGATTATAGAATAAAGATACACCTCCATAAATTACTATAAACCAAATGCTTAAGCTAACTCTGCCGCCTGTTCAATTTCTCTTCAAATTGAGCAGGGTTAAGCAAACTAAACGCCACATGAAATACTTCTACATTGCCCTAGGCTGAACAGTCTAGCCACAGCGAATATAAGCTTTGTACTTAAGGGAAAAAATATAGAGAGAGAATTAAAAGTATTGCCATTCTATCCCCTTCCCTCATATAATAGAAAATGACACAGATTGGGACAGAACACGTTTCACATAGGTGTATGTACAAGGATGCGGTGGGCAGCTGAGTACAGGTGTGGTGCCTACCCTTATGCGGGCAGAGACATACTAGGCTGGGTGGGCTTTGTGTGCCGTCGTGGACAATGCTGTAGACAAGGTGTAGAGCGTTGCTTGTGCGCGGCATTTCATTATAGAATCACGAGTTGAAGACATTCACCTGTGCTTTGATATTTCTCCAGGTCATATATTTTCATAATTATTCATCTTACTCCCTCCTGGCAAATATTTCTCTCTGATCTTTAATACCTACCCAAAACCTAAAAACACCAGACACATTTGCTGATCACTAGCATTGCACTTATAATCTATTTTGGACAGAGGGGTGGTGGTGAAAGTACATGTATATGGGCATCTTTTATGTCTGTATGAAGATTACTTATTTCAAAAGATGTTTGTTATTCTTTTAAATAAAGATTAAGCTTTGTATACCCCTGTGGCCTACGTGAATGCAGTCAAGGTATATAAGCGAGGTTATGATGAGAAATACCTAGATCATGGTGTACTATGATTGATCATTTATATTAGCAGTTAGAAACGGTTGATTCCATGCAGAACACAGCCTACCTATACCTAGTCTGGTTACCGATGTCGTCTAGGTTACTCGGGGTCTACACTGCTGCAGTGTGGAGAGAGGGTCTCTCACATGCTACTGTCCGTCCTCCCTGAGCTAGGTTATGATGCGGCCAGGGCACCTCATCAAGCATAGAATCATACCGAAACTGACTGGAGACATACTGGTAAATGAAGAGATGGCAAATATCCAGGACATGGAGGTCCTAACCTGTGCATAGCGATTCGGGGTAAGTGTAGAGAGGGTGTCTACAATGCACAAATGACGATGAATAGAATTCACCTGGTCACTTTTCACTAATAAAAGTGTACCACTTCTCGATAAGAAAGTGACAACGATGGATATAAATATAGTCCAACTCGACTCACCTCTGAGCGTTAGGATGTGTGTCTTCACTTCTTTAGTAGTAAATTCGGCCTTGTTCAATTGTTCTGAAGCAAAGAGAAATTCTGACTTTATAAACAAAAATACAAGGGAGGGCCATCAACGGCAGAAAAGTTAGTATTTCTCAAACAAGAGCTAAGCGTGCATTTTAGAATAGAAATATTGGCCTTTAAAGGCCAAATTAGCAGATGGACACATTTAAGACTCAATACAAGGTCTGCAAATAATTAATTACAATGACAACAAGGAAGGCAGTGGAGGTATATCTTACAAGTCTTTGATTACTGGGCCTGTCAGGTGTTTAGGGAAGTTATACAGTAGTTTTAGGTTCATAATCAAAGATTAAGCAAGTCTAGGGAGAGACCAGACCCTGCCAATGAGTTCTTCAAAATGGACCTGTCACTGAAAAAGTCACTCCCCCCCCCCCCCCCATCTGAAATGACTTTCTTTTTAAATCCATGTCAAAATACTAAATAAAACTCTAAGATATTGCATTGCCATAAAAATTGTCCAAAATAGAAAACATATACCTATTTCTACTTAGTTATGGCTGAGCTTGAACCAGGTATTTAGTGTTCTTATAAAGATATAGGCATAAGGCATATGCCAATGTTTGGACCCTCTGGGAGAGCATGGCTGCATTACAATTAAAAGATGGCTGATGCCCCCTAAGTTATGATATTAGACAAAAATACATGACTATCATGACAAATAAAAGTTTAACCTAAGTAATGATACTTTCAAGGATGCAAGCAACTGTCAGTGCCACTTATGGAGATGGTAAATGTTACACCAATGCTCACAGTAAATCAATATTGAGTAAACCTTTGCTTGAGTATGCCCATTTCACCCCAAATCCCCCCCCCCCCCCTTTAACAAATACTTGAATATCTCTGTAAATATAGAATTTACCTAGAAAATTCCACTTCCTTATTCTCCTTCAAATTAGACATATTATATCATGATTCAACCCGTTTAAGGGGTAGAAGTATGTCAATAAAGGACCTGTGACTACAAAAGTCTCACCCCCCCCCCCCCCAACTGAATTCACTTTTTTTCTAAACATATGCCAAAATACTAAATACTAAATCTGTAAGGCATTGTACCACTATAAAACCTTCTGTCCAAAACAGAAATCATATTCCTAGCTGTGCTAAGTTAGCTATAAAAAGCAAAAATATGGTCAGGTCGTCTAGTGACTCTACAAGCAGGTGTATTACAGTAGGCTATAGCCATAACCTAAAGACCAACCGTCCACCTGCTAATAACAGAATTTTCATCTAAGAATATTTCAAGATATGTACCAAAGTGCTGTGACAGGTTTTATGTCTGGCTGTCTCGTAAGTAATCCTTCACCTCTCTTTACACTAATACCGATAGACCAAAACGGTGAGTCTGTTCTTAAAAATAATTAAATCCCATCAATGTGTTAAATCTTTTAAGATAAAAGATAAACTGCCACAGCAGCGATGTAAGATCACTACCTCTTAGTTTTGTGACGTCATCGGAGCGATCTTTGGCTACTTTTTGGGCATCGTTCAGTTGGACCTGGAGTTGTTTTGCCTCATCTGACGACTTCTTCGCAGCTCTTGTAGCATCTTCCAACTCACCTAAAAGACAAAGTAGTCAAATACTGGGATATAGTGTTACCATCTTAACCAGATCTATGTTATTAGCTTTCCGACTTGCAAGACAGGATAGTTTGAGAAATGAAATTTGTATCGATATGTTTGATACATTCACGTAAGAGGGTTATAAACCTATATCATGAATCATAGCAACGCGTAACAAACATTAATATCTATAATGACCTGTAAAAGATGTGTACAATGTATATCAGACACTAAATGAACGCTTCATATTTTGCAACAGGGAGCCTCACATCTAACTTTGGAAGAATGTTGTATACAAGAAATAGTATCAAGAGATGCATGAGTCCCTATATTTAATACAAACCAACAGATGTCAGCCACTATAGATACTTTTGCTACCAATACTTATTGTGTGAATTTCCCGAATTCTATTTATTCATCGAGTTTGTGACAGTTCTTTATCATCATAAAGCCTGTTTGCAGTAATCCTTATATCATCATGTTATGTGGACATATTATACACTATAACCAAGCGGGGCACTCTTGATTTGAAACGGAGGGGTTTTACTGCATATCGTTTTTCAACCATCTGATTTTAACCTGGAGTGGGATTGGAGTACGTCTTCTTAGGGCTGGTAGTCGCCGTGAACAGTTCCGTCAGAGGCGGGAGGCTCGAGACGGCTGCCAGTCTCTCGTTACCCTCCAGTGTATAAGCCCCTGACACCTCCTCGACCAGCCCTCCCTGTGAACCCTGGGGCGCAGCGCACGCCTCCCCGCTGAACGCCCACATCAAGTCCGTCACCTTGGGGCGCTTTCCCCGTCGCCGCGGCTGCTTTAGCCGTACCCTCTCCGGGCTGGCCGTCAGACAGTCATACCCCGTGGGGCCTGAGGGTAGGAGGGGTGGCGGGCCCTGGGTGTCCGGTGCCCCGTGCGTAGGGTACAGCGATGGCATGTACTGGTAGTGGTGGTACGGGTACGGGTAGTAGGTGTACGGCTGGTGGTACGGTATGCTGCACAGACTGGACGGCACCATCATTATGCTGCTGTTTACGGGATGTTCACACACAATCCGGCTATAACGCACCCTGCGTCAACCAAATGGTCCTCAACGCTACCATGGCAGTTCTGGCCTAACCGATTTAGATACGGTATAGGTCTACAATACCGTTAACTGTATGAAGTTTGTTTGTTTCCTATTTCAAATATCAAAAGGCTCTTTGTTACTATAAATGTGGAGAGTCGCTGGTTGACCTGGGTGATGTTCCTTTCGTTAATAATGACCCATAAGTGGTTGGGTAGTATACGAGAATGTCGGCTTGGTGACGGCAGTCTTCCCGCGGCCCGTGGCTCGCAGACCTGCCCGGGGGAGCTCACGCCTCGCGCCGACAACAACTACCTGACAATCTAGGTCACAGAGATACAGAAGCCCGAACCAACATCAAGGCAAACAATGGATCCACGCCATCCTCCCGTGGCGTCACCACAATGACCGCGCACGCCGCACACACTGTTGACTGGATGGTTTTGATTTCTGTGGGTTTCCCCGTCTTTTTTCCCTCCAAGAGACACTCGCTGTGGGTCTTTGTGTATGACTGGGGGAGTGTGGTAGTAGTGGTGGTGGTGGTGGCAGCTCAGGAACAGCCACTGCAGCAGGCCTACAGCCCAGTTCCCGTTCTCTTCTGCGCTCCTACACGCACGTCACAACCCTCGCAGGCACGCCGTTAAAAACGCCATAATAGGTAAACAACCAAAATCTATGCGCTTCCGCGGCGAGGCAGCACTGATCATCGCCTACATATAGGTTCGGGTCACATGCCTCCTTGCACTGGTCACGGTCTGACTCGCGCTGACACACATGCAGCGGCCTGGATTCAAAGCCTTCCCTCCCACTAAATTATCGATTCCCTGCTCATTAGCATAAATTATAAAGAGACCCTGGGCCTATAGAGATCAGTTCTATAGGCGGGGGATTATTCGGCGATGGCAGCGGCCCAGCAATAAGGCCCAGGGCGGACGACTAGCAGGCGCAGCAGCGGTGGCTCAAGTCATGCAATAGCATTAGCAACAACAACAATAACAATGGAATCGGACGTGGTGTAGTGTCAGTGACTGTCGCCAGGGCACACGGGGCCGGGGCGCATAAATTACGCCTGTGGCGTCCCTCTACACAATGTGGGCGGAGGTTCGCGACTCGCGAGCTCCCAACTGACAGCAATGACAACGCGAGGAAGCAACCTTTTGCAGATGTAGTAGACATCCCTTTTAGATTTATTAATTAGGATGGATCGGACTTAATGGGTATAGTGACATCATAAATGCCGTTTTAGACCAATAAAACCAGCCTATAAAGTATTTTACAATTTCACACTATAGAAACGAGACAAAGTGTTCTTGCATTTCTCGTACAAGCAATTCAATGAGTGATTATGACCGCCAGTTGGCAGATCAAATCCATGTTTAAATTTTAGGTTCTGGTTGTTGGGAAATACCTCTCACATTTTCAATCACATCAAAAATGTGATTATAATATGCAGATCAAACTCCATAAACAATACAGAAATAAAATAGGGCTGCATCACTACAAACGTTCTAAGATATATCAGCGTGGGAACCAAAAAAATAACAAAAAAAGGTTTATGGTGATTTGGGGGCCTGTATTTGTAGCTAGTCTAATCGAATCTCTGGCTGGTGATTAGACCTCGTGACCCTTTTCCGCCGTGACCCAGAGTCACCATGACCCTACTTATTGGTCGTGGTGACCCAGTGTCATGGTCGTGGTGACCCTGTGTCCTGGTCGTGGTGACCCAGGACTGGTCATGACAACCGGGTTAGGGTTAGGGATAGGGTTAGGGATAGGGTTAGGCCATGGGGAGTCCTATTACAGATTACCATCCACCGCCCGCATGCCTTTGAAGGGACCGCATGAAACTATTCATTATCGTAAAAATATTCATTATTTAAAAAATAAGTAGGTTTTACAAATCAACACCCACACTGCCACAGACACACCACCTAAACCCACATACTGTGACATAGACATACACCACCTTACATCTTAAGTCTTTGTGTTGTGTATAACTGGCTCTGGACTATGATTGTACCCCACAATGCGCTAATGTGACGTGTATGTTTGAGTATAAAAGAAATAATGAATAATGAAAAATGAAAACATGCCTCATCATTTTTCAAAAAGGCTCGGACGGTAATCTGTAAATGGTGTAATAGGACTTCCCATGGCCTTAGGGTTAGGGTTAGGGTAAGGGTTAGGGTTAGGGCCGTCTTCCCGGCGATCAAAGGGTCACGGCGACTAGCACCTCGGGTCACGACGACCACAATTTTGCGCGAAAAACCGGGTCATGGCGGAAAAGGGTCAGGACGACCATTAACCCTCTGGCTTCAGTCGAGAGCTGACAGAGCCTTTTTATTATGTTAACTTATTTTCTCCGCTGATTTACATTGATCTCAATAATGATCCTCATGACGTCAACAAATCCTGAAACCCTGAAAAAAACCCACACCTAAGCATTAATTTTGCTTTGTGATACACCATTATATGTTCTTCTAATTATGTGTTTATCGCTGGAAACTGATCCGAGTAGAGGTTTATATATGTTTTGTATCATGCATCGGCACAAATCATCTGGGGGACACATTTTCTTCAAAACGAAAACATAAACATGGGGGAAATAAAAATTCCACTGAAGACGGCAACTTCGATTACTATTAACCAGAGCGTAACATAAAAAGGATTGAAATTAAAAACAGATACATAGACCTGCCATCGCAAAACTAATATGCAGTGTTGACTGTAAACAGAGAGAGGTCTTCAGCTTGCTAATTATTTCATATCCATGTTTACACTATAAGTGTAACATATACATTTCCGAGGTTGAGATCATCGAATAAAGTTTCCGATCCTTGCGAGGTTCTGTAATGTTTGAAGGCTTTACAAACTCGAAAACTTCTATATCACTTCATATAATTTTCTGAGATTGTATTTGTTTTTTTAATTTTTTTTTTCTTTGGGGTGGAGGGGGGGGGGGGGGCATCGGCTTGTAAAAAAGGGGTTTTGCCAGGACAAGTTCATCAATTTCTTTTTAATTAGTTCATGTTTACCGAATGGGCATTTAGTCCTTTACAAATTGCCATAGTTGATCACTTACGTTTACACCTTTCCACTTCAGCTTCACTCTTCCTTTGTGCATCGCGAGCTTCTTGTAATAATTCTGAGTCCAAACGAAAAACACAAAACATTACTTCAGGATTATATACGGTCGATCGTTACATACCTGTAACATCATGCTCTTTCGACAACAAAAATATCCCCAAATACAAACTAAATCCTAGGTTTTTTCAAGTTTAGGAGTTAAATGATATATTTCGTAAAGTTCCCAAATATCAATTGATATGATGTATGCATAAACCTACCTCTGAGTCTATCCAACTCCTCCCTGAGGTGATTGGGCGAGGCGTCGTCATTATGGTTACATGAGATGTCGTTGGAGTTCGTGACATCAGTGGCGTCGCCTGGTATTGTGTTACGTCGGTCTGCTTCTTCTCGGAGTTGGCTCATTTCACCCTCTAACCGACTGATCTCTTCTGCAAGTCAAGCACCCGTGACAGACTCTTGGTTATCACTACACCGACCACGTACTGATTCACCCACATTTAACCAGCAGCTTATTTGTCGTTGTTGAGAAAATAACCCTCAAAGGAACATCATTTTGGGGGAGGTAATAAGTTATAACGCATGTTCCCAGCATTTAGAGCTTAGGAGGAATGAAAGTTTTTACAATAGAGACATTTTATATGTTATCAACTCAGAATACAGCATACGGTACACATACAAGTCATTCTACAATAGTTCGTAAATTTGTTTCGGTTTTTTTTTGGTAGTTGTAATACCGAAAGACCATGACATGACAAACCCAATTTGGAACATAACGAACCGTCCTGTCAAGAACTGACACAAAACAAATGGCTATGATTACGCATTAGGCTAAGTTCGACACAAAAAGTCAACTCATTTAAGCGGTAGCTGCTGAATAGAAAGTACTTAGCCACGTCTTTATCGTTTTTCACTGATTGTCGCTTTATGACTCATCTCCACTGATTAGTTTGTAAATTTGATCAATTATTACCGCACATTCTTCTCAATTTATTTCTAGAGCTGTTTTTAGACATTCCACTGATTTATTATCTCGAAATAGATTTTATCATGCATTTCTTCTTTTTTATCAGTACACACAAAATGAATATAGGATTAGAAGTGATAAAATATATATATACCTTTTAATTGACGGGCCAATTCATTACTATTCTCTGCTTGCTTCCTCGATTCATTTAATTGTACTGAAAAATAAAAGGGAAATGTTTGCTCAGAAAACGTATACCATGTAGAGCTTTCATTTCATAAAAATCAAAACTAACCATGTCTTTTTGGCTTATGACTATCCAGAATGTCTACCCCAGAATTGTTTGGGTGCGATTATGCAGGTTATATTGTTCCGATTCAATTTTTGCTTTTTCAATTGAAAATGTTGGTTAGGATGGGTATAGGAAAGGTTTGAAGTTATTATAATTTCTACGTGTTAATGTTTCTTTTGCAATAATCTCTGCCGTATACTGACTTCTTGGTGTGTTTGGTTATTTAATACTGAGTAGCTGACATTCGTGAGTTAGCGTTGTTGTTCAATGAGATAAATAATGTGGAGAGGTGAAACATAAAACAGACACATCTTTTACTTCCGAGACTCCAATACAAAAGACAGTGCAGTAAGTGAAACTGTATTTCTCCAATCTAATTGCTGAAATGAGTGTCCATGTTGAAGTGTGTTTCCAATTGTTTCTAAATTAGCGCAATATCTATTTTGTAAAGAATATATCTCTCCAGACTTTCACAACGGTAAATATATTTAGCGGTATAAATAAAGCTTAAACAAACTAAACAATAGTTTTGACTTAAACAACTTAAGTACCAAATATATATCGACTTAAAATAAAAAGCGATCACGAAAATAAAGACAACAATCTTCCATAAGTGTAGAAAATCATATGACAGGAAGGAAAATAACATGTATGGTGAAAATGAGTCGCAGTAAATGGCAAAGGCGAAGGGTGATGGAAGATTTATCATAACATATCGTAATTAATATAAGATTTGCTTATCAAATAAGCTTTTTTTTATATAGTGCCAGGGCTACTGGTTTAGGTTTTTAATGTCATTTTGGTGGATGTGTTGTTCATTTTGATTGGTCTGTCAATCATTATTGTAAAACAATATGTTGGCAAATATGCAGAAAGGGGCACAGGGCGTAGAACGTGAGAGGACTCGAAAGGTGATGACGACAGGCACAGAGAACATGGGACACCACGCCATCATTACGTGTGACACCACTCTCATTCAGAAGAACCAATCAGATTCTGTCAACGTGTCCACCAATCCGCAATGCGGACACACGACTTACTTTTCAGATCGGCGACAGCATTTTCCACCACTTGGTTCATGTGCATGTCTGACAGCTTAAGAGTGTCTGGCAGCGGAACAAAAACACAATTTAAACTTTCTGCAGTCGGTCTGCAACAACCTGTGGCAATAAAATTGTGCTACCCCTGGTGCTCACGTACAGACAAACATAGATTTTTCAATATATAAAATTTAACGTTGATTGACATCCCTCTTATCGGCCAAACAGTCATTACTACAACATCATGGTATATCACACTGTTTGAATTTAAATTTACACAACAGTATGGCACAGTCGTTGAGCATACAATTACACGAACGAAGAAAGAACTTGTTAAATTGCAGATGATATCATTTGTCCACCATATGGTATAGGGAAGGATGCACAAAAGGGAGCACATTTATTGCAATAGTTTGTTTTCATAGCAAGAACCATCACCTGCAGGTTACACAAAGTCTTTGTCACATAACAAAACGAGGAAATTGGAATCACAGAAACAATTCTTTTAAAGGGAATTTGTATATAAAGATATATAATTTTTACAGAATGAATGATAAAAGTGGGTTAACTTCCTATTAATATCCAGTTAATTGTTATTTTGGCATATATACACTGCTAGCCTGACACTGACGGCACATTAACACCCTTTACATTTTTTTTTTTAGAAAACAGTAGCATTCTATAAACTTTTTAAACAATTACAATAGTACCTATCTGGAAAAAGGTCTCCAAAAGATCTATTACTATATCAGTCGTTAAGAAAAATAATTTTAAAAATCCTACATTCTATAAGTGCACCCAAAATAGAGGGAAAACATTCCAATTGCGCTACTATGAAGCAGAGTCAGCTTTGGTTGATATTTGTATTTACGAAAAAGACACCGAGTTGGTAACTGAATTTTGTCCTGATATGTGACAAAGATTACAAAAAATAGTTTAAATATACGTCAAGCACAACTATCAATTTACTAAACAAATGCTACAGAGAATACACGCATTCATTAAATTAAACACATTTAAACGTATAGAAAAATATACTACAAAATCAAGACATAAAAAGAGATTCAGTCTTATGTATAGACAATAACTGCTACCCACTTACAGAAACAATAAGAAAAACAATTACGGTGGTCATCTAGCATACACTCATTGGTTTACACAGGTAATAAGTAGACTATGCAGTGTTTCAGACAATATTTCCACCAGGCTTCTGTTTTTTTAAGTGATTGTTTTGGTGCGGTTTTTTTTTAAACAACCAATTCAAAAGATAACATCTTATAATAGAAGACATGATTCCAGCCAATAAACTATTCCAATTTTAATCAAACAGAGAACTTCATTGTGACTAAAACGTAGAACTATTTATTAAATCGAAACTTCAAAATTGGGAGCTTGTTCAGGCTTGACGAATTGAACTGCATTGTAAACACTGCAAACTAATTTCATTTCCAACACTATGCAAAACTTACCCTCTAACGTAGAGATTTTGGCTCGATGCGATACTGCCTCCAGTTGAGCTTGTTCCAATTCTTCTGCAACGAAAAAGCGTAACAAATATAGAGGAAATAAGGGCCCAAGACTATCTGGAAACCACCATACTGGAGCGAAGTTTCGGATAAACAATGATTCATCCAGATTTGTCAGCTCTGTCGAACGATGTTACAGTGTTAATCCAGGACAAATCTATTCTACAATGACGATGAACCGCTCGGGTGACCGCACATTTACGTTAGGAAATATTTAGCACAAGGACTGTACAAAACGTTACAAGGTTGAATAACATACAATAATTCCTATGTGCTCCACTAGGTTGTAACATATAGATAAGCAGGTATGTAAAGTTTGTGTGAGAGGATACGGCTCTTTTAATTTGGTAATACACCAAAGCCTGAATTTATGTGTCAGAGTAATTAGAATACCTATATTGAATTTTAGTTCATCTGCCTGTTTATTAATTCTTGTGTAAACTTACGTTGTAACTTTTCCACAGCTTCTTTGCTTTCTCTTAACCTGGCTTCTGACTCCTTTAATTGAGCTGAGAGGAACAAAAAAAACATAATGTAATAAACAACTGGGTGTATTTGTAATTGTGTACCTATAGTCTCTAAGGCGGGGAATCAAATAAAGTTCGAATTTTTTTTATTCACTAATAAGCAAAGTTCATAACAAGCATCTCTTGTTGAACATTTGAGTTAAGTGTGAAGTGTTTTTGTTTCCTATCTTATAGCTTTGAACTGTCCTCACCTTTGTAGTTCTTTATTTGGTCTTGTGTTTCTTGTAATTTTTCTGGAACACAAATAGTGTATTCTGTGATTGTAAAGAAGTATGAACAAAACAAGTCATTCAACAAAACCACACGCATGACAAAGGGATAGCTCCGCACACAGAAATAACGGCATTTCGTAGTTTATCTTAGCAAAGCGTCCATCCAAGACACACAAGTATAAATACGAATATCTTGCGAGTAAAAAAAAGAAAAAAAAAGAAAGAAGAGGAACATGAGGTTCAATATAAATTTGCCTCACAACAGGAAAAAGCTTTTTACTTAGCAATCTCAAGCTTACAATGGCACATATCTTTCGCCAATTAGATTTCATCCCCTTCTTCATATCAAGATATAAGAATAAGAGAAAATGTAGTGACTAAACTCGTAGGGATGGCAGTTCGGGGTCTTTTCCCCCATAAAATACGTCCAGACGCCGGAGGCGAAGGAACGTATCTTATGGGACAAAAGGCCCAGAATGGCATTCCTACGGGCTTAGTAACTACGTTTTCCTATTATTATATACCTAAATAACACTAAAAAAGGGCATTTTATCCACTTACTAAGTCATCTATTCATAGCTGATTCACTACGTCTCAGTGAGCCAGAAAATTATTTATACTGCACCCCTAGCAGCGGGTAGTATTTCATAGACGTTCTGCTATAGGTGTATAATAATAGAGATAATGCATTGCGTAGAGTGATTATATATATGTGTATACAGAGGCATTTATGATATGCAGGGCAAGGGATGAAATAAAATCGAACATAACATTGCTGTTGAGCATCAACATGTAATTTCCTATTTCTTGTGTATCTATACTAATGAACTCATTGCAAACTTAGATAACTTCCATTCTAATGTTCAAAACATACTATATAATGTTTTTACGCTCTTCTTAACCATCACCCATTGCATTGTTAGTATCTAAGTAAGTTGTTAACTTACGACACGCCAAAACCGCTTACCGACAAGTTGGATCCAAACCATTATGCTTAAATATACTTGTTATGTAGGAATCCAAAACAACCAGGAATGTCTAACTAGCCCGACCAAGATTCTGAAACTTTACTAAAATACACTTGACACACGTTAGATTCCTTAGGGTTCGATCAAGTAAACATCAATATATTGGCTGTAAGAGATGGGAGGGCCTGGCTATAGTAGTGACCCAGACTTGTTCTTAAAGAGGTTGGACGTGGGTTTGCGGAAAAAAGGAGCAGGGAGTGTGTAGTAATGTTGTACCCTTGGTCCGTCCCAGACTTTCAAACGGGTCATATTGATTTATAAAATGTATACAATATGCGTTTAATGCTGTTCACCAAATGGATCAGAAATGACTCCTGTGGTAATACGATGAATTCATTTGGCAATAATTCCAAAACAGAAGCAATCACAAAGATATTTCTAAATCATCAAAAGTCTTTCTTTTTAAATTAAAGCAGTATATGACCATAATCTATCTGGGAACGGATCTTATACCACGGGTACATTGTTAGGCGTGAAAGTTTGCAGCCGCTTAGGAAGGAAACTTAACTGGATTTGGCCAGCAACCACAACAGGCAACTTAATCAGAATCAACTTAATCAGAAGCAGAATCTGACCACACGTCTCACCAACTACTTTCACAATCTTAATATGTACAGGCATCGTTTCTGCCCCTTCAATCCGAAAGTCTCGAATCCATCAATTATATATATTTCTGATCAAGCCTTCGACTTAGTATATCACTTATATAACGTGTTCAAAATTGTCGATAGCATGGTATATCCTTTCTTCAATAATTACACCTTCTTTTTCAGGTGAAAGGTCAGGACGATATGATTGTTGGGTAAGATAGTACGTGTGCCTTTTGAAAGCTGGGATTACGATTTTCCCGATTTACATGCAGACTCGCTGAGTCGTCATTGACCGATATTAGTAGGTGGGATGAGTTAGATAAGTCAGTGAGACAGTGGCCAAAAGACGTGCCGGGATGAGGAGGTCAGTAGTACCTTCGGCTGCCTGAAGGTGGCTGGGTGAGGTAGGACAGGTGGGGGAGGCGAGCTGCTCGCTCTCTGAGGCTGAGCTGCTCTCACCCAGACCCTGTGTCTGCTCACACAGAGTCAAAGTCGACTCGGACAGAGCCGAAGACGCTGCAAGAGAGAAGACGAACAACATCAAACACAAACACACGCACGGACGACATCACCACCACTCTACCACGCTCACGTGTCTGTACGCGCATCTTTGTCACTTTCCTCACAACACGTAGTAAACAGCTACACAACTCCATCTACGACGCCTCAACTTCCATTCTCCTTCTATCGGCCTCCTTTTTCTAGCACTGTATCGTATTCTAAAATGCTTACATCCTGAATGTTACTGAACAAGCAAACATGCCTTGGATATACTTATGGATGGATGTCATAAAGCCAAACAGTTCTTACTATTTAAAGGCAATTGTTAAGCGACACTAATGGTCTTATAAATAACTTGTCAACAACGTTAAGGTACCATGCTGAATAAGTTTTCGCTTGTCCACTGGTTCTGAAGGGCCAGCAGAAATCCCCAGCTTTCCCTTCTCATCGACTTAGATTACAAAAGCAACGAAAGCGTTTATATTTGTTGCTGCCCACTTAAAGAAGAGTCCTAATCTGACCACATATCCGGCTACTATTCACAAAGCTCACAACTCACAGTCCACACAAGCTGCGCTCTCACAACAGGGCTTGGCTACTCACCTTTAAGTTGCGTTTCGTCAAGGTCCAGTCCGCCATTATGGCTGTCCCCGATTTCCATGTCGTCGTCGTCGCTCTGGTTCTGCAACATTTGCAGGTCGAGCAGATTCACAAGGTCCACCTGAACACCTGTCGGTCAATGAAAACGAAGCATATGCTTACACATGGCCATATCAAAATCAGTGAAACAAGGGACACCTAATTGATAAAAAAAAAACCTCCAGAGGCGATAACTATTTAACAGAGCTAAGGTCTGATAATAATACCAGATAGAATCCGTGTTTTGTTTACCTCCAATCTTTATCTCCAAAAGATAATATAAATGGAAACCTGGGAGGTGCTTCAATGACAAGGTGTTGCATAGACCGGTTTGGTTAAAACGATAGCTGTGCCATACATGAGCAGGTGTGATAATTCGATTTTGCTATGGAAATGGCCACTATCAACGATCGTCACAACTTAAATACACCTCCCTGGAAACCAACAGACAATTGGCAATCTTGAAGTTGAGTGATACTGCAGAAAATATTGGATGGAGCCTTTACTTTCGCTGGAATGATTTATTGCTATTATAAGAATTATGATGGATGACAGAATATGAAGAGACGTCACGAGTTTGAGTCTGAGTTTATTTATGCCACGCATTTTGTTGGCTCCATAATTTCACGAGTCGAAGACGAGTGACATTATGGAGCCAACAAAATGAGTGGCATAAATAAGCTTAAACTCAAACGAGTGGCGTCTAGATTTTATCCTACCCCGTTCCCATATTTTTTCAGTATCAGAAAATAGTGGCATAAACAACACTTTATGTCACTACCCGTGACATAAACAAATCCCATGTTAAGCCTATGGCGTTTTTTATTAGGGGTAGGATAAAAGTAGTTTCCACACATCAGTCCTGCGTCTTACCACATTTTACAACCCTTACATGTACTACCTATATCCTTTGCAAAGATATTTTTCGTCGTGGACCTATCGGTGGAAATGCAAAGCAGAAATACTTGATAATGTACGAGGCTGTTACATTCAATATTAAATTCTTCTGAAAACTTAAACATAAACTTGCATTTCGAACTAGGATCATTCTAAAATGCCGCCAAACAATCATATGATCTCATAAGCATACAAACATGCATACCTTGTGATTCCATTTCGGGAATATCCATGTCCCCATTCTTTTCCTTGATTGCTTCCATTCGTGCTACAATGAGAGGAATCATTTAATTCGGTGAAATATTAAAAGGCCTACGTTTTATCATGATTTAAATTTAAAAATATACAATATGAAATTGCAATAAAAAAATATATTATATGCCATATTATCGTTCTTTCCTGTAACTGGCTTCTACTGGCTTTCTTCCATTTACTTCTGAAATGCATACAGATTGTGAAAGTACCTTTCATATTTGTTAACTGTTCTTTGGTGAAGTCATTATCAGCTTGCAGGGCTTCAACCTATAACAGAACATCCATAACAATTTAAAAAACAAACAGGAAGATGTAACCATTTTTAAAATGAAGTCAATATTCATCAAGCTTTACTCCTCCGTGGTCTGCTAGCAGTGATGGAGGGCTAGTGCTAGTGAGATGATGTGAATTTAACAACTGGTAGAATTTACATTTGGTAAAGCTATAGACTTTTGAAGTTTACATCACATATATAATTCAAGAATTCAATGGATAAAGTGTTTCAATTATCTATTCTATACCTTTGCAGTAAGCAAGTCTTCTTGTTTTAACATTTCGTCCATTTTTTCTTGTAGTTCTGCTTTCACCTTTTCGACGGCTTCTAATTCACTAGCATGATGTTTTTCTGCCTCCTGGTAATAGAGAAAGTAATAGAGAAAGTTAATAGAGAAAGTATAATATCAACCATGTCATATGAGTTGAGGGAATTACGATGTACCTTACAAATGAAAGGCGGTATTCAAAGATGCACGTCAAAGTTCGCCAAAAATATATAGCCAACAGAATTTAGGAAAAGGGCAGCATTTTTTAGCAATATCTTACAGCCTTTTGCGATGATAATCATGTTTGTGATATCCAAATCTAAATTTCATTTCACTGGACAATTCTCAGGGACACCTATGCATTTAGTTTAACAATAATAACTCTAAAATGGCTAAATTGAGTCTTAAGCATTAAGAGAAAATCTCTTAAAGGGGAAAAGATCTGAAAAGTTATCTGAAAACTTAAATCCCCCAGTTCCATCATGAAAACACTCATAAAACACACGTTAGCCCATTTTGCCTGAACAAAATGAATCCGGTGCAGACACTGGTCATACCTGTAACTTTTCTTGGAGTGCCTGCATCTCAGCTAATTGTTCTTGGTGTTTCTCTGCTAGTTCCTGGAGTTCTTTTTGAGAGGCTTCACACATGTCTTTTAGGTGACAGCACTCGTCCTCGGTGTTGCTAAGCGACCGCTGAAGTCAGGTGAAATCAAGCATAAATAACATGCGGATCCTGTATCATGTTTCTATCAGAACAAAGCTTGTCTTGGAGGAAAATGAGGCTACTTAGCGAGAAACGAAAACAGCCAGCTGATCTGAACTGTTCAAATACTTACCAAATGTAATAACCTTTATGTGTCCCACGTTCAGTTTTAGTTAATGATGATTGATAGTATTTTCGCATTGTTCTATATTTGTTTGGTTCCATAGAGGAGACGGTGAAATCTAATACCGCTTTCTCACTAGCAATCCCAAATGAATATTTTAATTCTGAAAAATGAAAGTGGTTCTATCTCACAGTATTTTATGGATTTACATATCAGTATCTTACCTCGAGCTCGGCCAATTTTCGTACTGCGTCCAATTTCTCTTGTAGCACCTTTCGTAATGATTCCTAGAAAATAAAGTTTACTTTGTTAGCTCTGATCCTTGATTTAGCTATCGTTCATATGTGTCATCTTGAATTGTAATAACACCAGAATGCCACATAATTCATATACTGTAAGGGGAAATATTGGTCTATAGGTTTCATTTCATCAAATCCGTCAAGCAGGTAATAGTAGGTAGCTTGTGTTACGACTACCGCCTATCAATACAATGACTGCATCTTTATTCATACTCTGTAACCATGTAGGTGAAAGAAAAAACTTGGTATGGATTTGCTTTTCTATATAGAAGATGATCACCCCACCTCATCCCATCTCATCACTGTAGCCCATAAGCATAAATGGTTATTTGATTTGCCTGAGCAATTCCTGAATGAGCCTTGAAAATGGTCTGAGAGCCAATCAATGTAAAATGATGTAATGACGACGAGGGACCGGGCGGAAGAACGGCTAAGCCGAGCCCGTGAATTCTGTAAAAAGATGCTTACCCTAATAAAAATAATAAAATAAAAAAAAATAAAAAAAAGTTGAATATCAAAATAAAACTCCTCGCGTTCAAACGTCACTATGCAGGTTACTTTTAATGAACATTTAATACTGGCCAAATAGGTCAGAAGAAAAAAGGGGAAGGTAATTTACTCACCTTTGCTGTCGTTTCATAATTATATTTGTCTTCTTGTAACGCTACCAGCTCTTGTCGTAAGCTATCTTCTGTCTGGTTCTTAAAAGGTTAAGATGAACGACATTGCAATAACGAAGTAGGAGAAAACATGCAATAACGAATCCTTAATCTGTAATCCGTCTGAAGTCACACCTATAGATTGCTAATTATCATATCGCAATACATGTAGTTCCGTCAAGCAGGTAATGATGGAATACGATAGTAGAAATTCTGTATCTGATCTTGCTTGCAAGTAATTTTAGAAGAAAAAAAATTTTGCGCCGCAAATATCCGTCCCCCACACCCCACCGGGAAAGCGGAGACGATCCAACGGATGCAAAAACTTTTTGATCTTAATTTTAGAATTGTGTCTGGATATAAATCTGGATTTCCTGGATAACATCAAACTGCATCCTCCATGTCCATTAAATGAGTATTCATTGATGACGGTTATCGGACAGCTTGTAGACTTACCTTTGAATATGCTTGTAATTGGTTTTCTAATACTTCTAGTCTAGACAGTAACCGGTCTTCGTCTATTAGTGCCTGTAAACAAAATAGATTTTCTGTGATAAAAAAAATTTTAATTTCTTACTTCACAGGTTAGGCTTATTTCTCAAGAATAAAGAAATTCACGCGATCTACTAATTAGTCCTATTACGTCCTCGTGATTTGGGTGACAAACTAACCTTTGAGAGGTAACATAGACAGCTTACCTGCCATCCAGACTCAGACGCTTCTTGTGTATTTTGGACGAGACGCTGCAACGCGGCAAGCTTGTTTTCCAGCATCTGTTCGCGGTGTAGCGCCTCCTGCAAGAACCAACCAATACATTATTTGGGTGCGGGTTTCGTCAGTATGCATCGCGGTATTTTCTAAAGAAAATGCATCACTTCTTAGACACTTCAGCAGGCAAGAGCATTGAGATAACAAGCCTCTACATCTGCTCCTTTCTAGCTAAGTACAGAACTAATGTCTATATCAAAATGAACCATGTTTATCCTATTATTGATACACCAGATTCTTCTAGCTAAATTAAAATTACTGGTACATATGTCATGATTGGCCTACTCATACCAGAACACAGATGAAATACTAAACAATCCAACGGCACATGGGCCACAGAGCCCAAACATACGTAACATCATCCAACCATTTGTTCAGAGACGTGTCAATGGCTTCTATTATAACTGGTCCATCGCTCGTTACAGCTGTGATGCGCGAGACCGACTTTGAATGGCTTAACTGAACTCAAACCCTAAGATTGGTAAAAGATGAATCACAATGACCGTTAACAAATATCTTAGTCATATCTAGGGACTCATTACCGTGAGGGGATCAACTGACAATCTTGTTGACAAACTACCATTTACCTCATCCAACCCCCATTTGAAGATTTCATCCTATTTATCACGATATTTATTACTAGAAGCAGCACTCGACCTACCTGTAAATACTGCGCTAGTTGGTACAGGTCCTGAGCTTGGAGAGTGGCACTGGGAGATGAAACAACAGAGAGGAATGGGCTGGAATTACTGCAAGGGAAAATATAACAGATTAAAGATAGCATTATGACGATCGCACCCATTAGGGAAGATGCTCTACAACAGTGACTTTTTTTAATTCAGCAGAGAATTTGAGGACTCTATGCTAGGACTCATTTGTTATCAGGGATTAACCTTTAGAGATCCCCCCAAAACAGGAGTATGAATCCATTAGTTCATGTGACATCAAAAGACAAATGGAGAGTTGAACTGTAATATTGTCAGCTGGGAACATTTCAACATCATATATGTTGTTCTTCTAAATTTACCATGATATTTCAGCCTTTCATACCAGACTTGTCCTAGTTCAGGGATAATTAGAACTTGCAACGCCAATGACAAGCTGAGAGTGTAACATCTGGTATGACACAGGAATAATGACGAAGCAGTATCCTACTGATACATATCAATCAAACCATTGGACATCTAAGGTGGACGGTTTCTACATCCAGTGAAAATGCGAATCTCTATTTGAATGTTCACAAAAATAGTTCATCAAGATACAAACGGTTTCACAATGCTTTGAAATAACGTCTATTTACTCAAAGTATTGACCAGTTTCTCTAGAGTATAATAACGTCTGAAGCCATATTTGCCGAGTCATAAATACAAACAGCCTCCTGTTTTTAAAGGCATATTTGACAATTTGGCTTGATAATTAGAAACCATGTCATTTTCCTGAAATTTTAATAGGTTAATATCTAAGTGTTGCAGAACATATATTTAACTTTAAAATCGGGGGTCACCGTGCTATTTTTTTTTATTTACAGATCAACATCATGATATTTTTTTATAAAAGAATATATAGAAATTCTAAGAAGTTGCTTTGCACATACTAAATCCCATGTCATTTTCCTCTTACTTTCACAGAACATAGTAGATGTATAGTACCACAGATTTAAGTATCAAAAACCATAGGTTACAATCCTTGTTTTTGAAAGAATTGAAGAAGACCATGTCTCAATACATCTCCTCATTAAGCAAATGTAAATTGGCCTATGTTACCTATTAAAATTGGATAAACTGGGCAAAACATTAAATTTACTAATTTAGAGTTAGACTGAATCAGAAGGAACCATTTTTTACTGAAAATAGACCATATTTAAAAATCACCAGGTGCCTCTGTGAATTGTGGGATATGCCTTTATACTGTAGATGATTAATTCCGTATGGACTGTGGGTTTTTCTCACGGCCCTATTTTAGACAAAACCAGATCAGCTGGAGGTCGGGAGGTACGCACACTGCCATCACGTGAGAGGATAACACGCGCGTAGCTTAGGGTGTGCGCCCACAAAGCGTAGCTTGTACCCGTTTACATCATACGCCCTGTACTGAATAAACACCAGCCTGGGTGCCACCATATCGCCTGCCTCTAACCATAACACATGCGACCGACCCAGGCCTATCCCTTACCATGTTGTCATAGATCCCAACATAGCACAGCAAATACTCCAGTCCGCGGTTTACTTTTGAACGGCTTCGAGGGTCATTTCTTACTAGCCGTTTCTAGGATTTGTAGAGCCCTATCTAACCTAACGAAATGTATCTCCCTGTATCTTTGGCCACAAAAACTAATACTCTCAATTTAGTGGCGACAGTATATTTGGACTCACTTCAGAAACGTGGGGAACAGTTGCTGTGATAACTTATTAAATTACAATAAATTTAGGTATGATGGTTGCTTGACAGGGCTGTACGCGACTAGCGAGTAAGTGACCGATTCGAACGCGGATTTCAGCCGTGTTCCCGCGAAATATCGTCGGACTTCTTCAGATCTTGACCGTGGTTGGTTGGGACTAGCGAGAAATTTTTTTCACTGATTTGACGCCGCAGAGGGTTGACGGGAGAAAACCCAACTCAGAAGAGGAAATTTTACACGAAATTTAGGTATGATGTTGCTCATTACTATAAACATTCTGAATTTAAGAAATATTGATCTTATAGAATATTCATGTTTTAGAACATACCTGTCGTACCTTGGCTTTCCTTCTCTACCGTCCGGATAATAGACTTTAACTGTTGCAATTATACATCCATGTGTCACTGAAACAGAAACCAACGTATGCTAAAAAAAGACTTGTACGTGCGACTCAAACAGAAGTCTTTATTTCTGTGGTTGCAAACCAGAGTTCTAGGTAATTTGAAAACAAATTCCATGCTCTATCGTCCGACTCTGGATTTGAATAAGGAGGGCGGACTTGAATTGCAATATCTGGTGGCAAATTTTTGATGTGTTGGTCTCAAAATGACCATAATTGATCTCAAATGCAGACAAATTGAACTTTTCTATGGTCAATTAGGCAGAGAGGTGGGTGGAGGAAGGGACTCCTGGGACCGCATATACTGCATTCTGGATATCACAGGTTATCGTTTAGAGAACTGGGTTAGATTGTCTGTCGTCATTTGTATTCAATGTGTAAAGATACCCAACGGCAAACATCGATACGAGCTCTAGCTGTTAGCCACCTCATTTTACAAAGGACGACACTGACAACATCATATGTTAGTGTTGATTAGAGGTAAAAAAATCTTAGCACTAGCAGGATACAAGAAAACATATGGAAGTAGTGGAATGTCTTTGCTGTTTCTGTCGTGGCCATTAGCTCTGGACAGAATTTGTATAATTTTTCGGTACTTTCATCAGTTCAAACTATACAGATATGACAACTCAGAACTCGAGAAACGGTTTTACCAACCAAGCCTTGAAGCGTGGATTCCGTGATGCGATTGCACATGGAGAGAACCTGAGTATGTTTTTAATCAGCACACGTTAAGACTGCGAAAATCTAGATATTACAGAGATGTGTTAAGATCTACAGGTCTTATACCAAGTTACAAATCAATCAAGTTGTTCGTATATCCAATGCAATGGAAAATCGATAATAAGGCAAACTGATAAATCATCTCTGAATAATCAAGAGGGATCCTGACTCATGAAAGTAACATGTCGACTCCGTGAGGGCCATATTCAGAGACTGATCATCAATACTGACTCAGGACTCGAGGCTTAAAGCGGAGAGTTGAACCGGAACTACATTAGCCCACCATAAAGAAATGTACTTAAGCCAACAGCCAGACGCAATTGGAAATATTTTGCTATTGAAAAAATATGATATAGGAATGAAATAAATGGAATGATTTCTGCAGTGAGAGTTTAAAAAAATTCCCAGTAAAGTATCGGCTCTAGATTATCACAAAAGGGGAAAGAATATTTTAATTCCTATCAGTCACCCAGCATTGATGCTACATAACATCATCATGAGACTGCTGTTCATACTCATTTAAACTCGAGAGCCGACTCACTATCCATGAGACTGTGTGCCTAGTTTACACCTGTCCTCAGAGAGTAATATCGAGATATAAATGTCAAAGAACCTATTAAATGTTCTCTCTTACCCCTGCGCGAGTTCTCCATTACGTCCACTCCAAACTGCACAATGTCGCCCGAGAAGATCTCGTGCGGGGCGCTCTCCTCAGATCCTTTACTGAGGCGCTGATTATTGATGAACGTGCCATTGCTGCTTTTTGTATCTTGAAGGTAGAACTGGAAGATAAGAAACAAACAAATATAAGTGGCTGCTTCATTTTTAGTTGTGATAAATGTTGGGGGTTATGACGAGTACACCAGCTAGTATTCAAACAATCTGTCCGTATATCGGGACGGTTCAATGAAAGAAATACTAGTACAAGCTGGCTAAATGTTTCGTTCAGCTCTACACCACCAGTCGGCGACACACTCGATACCAGAAGGTCATCTCTCAGTTCGCCATGCTGGTGAGTTCAACGCCCACTTATACTATCCGTGGTTGATCCGAGCCCGTACTGACAGCAGCGTACAGTATGGTGATATTATATGCATATATACGTAGTCACTGTCAATGAGACTGGCATTCATATATATCCCACTGAAACATGAACAACGCGTGACAGACACGGTAATCTCCCACGCATCCAAAGATCCAATCAGTTTAGCGATCCATTCGAATGGATTTTCAGAATTTTTTTCATTTGTATTCGCGTGAGAACTGAGCAGAGGGTGCGAACTGGTGGTGGACACGAGAGGTAGTGGGGTTGTGTAAACCTCTGTAGCTGGTAGCAAGCTGATGTAGCCAGGATCAATCTGACATAACCCCTTACCATGCCACCCGCCAGCACAGGGCATCGATACTGGGCACCAGTCGCCATGGCGTTATGACAAGAGATGTCGACGCCAAGCCCGCTATTAGCCTCATACGTCATGACGTACTGTTACGTCACCAAGACCCGGCCGCTACCTGCCGCCAGGAGGCAGGCGGCTCGGTCTGACCTGACCTGCTCTCCTCACATCCACTCTTAAGCCTATAAGACACCGAAATTTGTTCCCGATTCATCCAGACCATCGGCTCGGTGAGAGTCGGGAATAAGTACATATAGGCAATAATGCAAAGTTTAATAACTTCTGGTCTATTTAAAATATCAGAAAACGGTTTTCAGATCTATGATCGTTTGTTTCTCCCCTACACATCGATATAAGGCACTTGTAAATCGGACCGAGGGAGAGATGGAAACGCTTTTTAAATGGCATGCTCAGAATCGGTAACAGTCGGTGAAAGTGCGTACACCGGAATCTTAAGGTCGGTCATATCTGACATGGTAGTAATGCCCGACGCGTCGGGAAAAGCAATAAAATCGGGTCGGTGAAGTGGGTACACCGACCCGATTGATGCAGATTGTCACAGACCCGACGGATCCGTCGGGCAAAGGTAGAATCGGGCACAGTGGTCGGGTCGGTGTCTTATAGGCTTAAAACAGGGACTGCGTGCAGATCAATCTACATTGACCCGAAACAAAATCACAAACCTTCCTTGGAGAATATAATATAAGTTCCGGGGAACTATTTATTGTACGAATGGTATTATTGAGCGGATTTGATTGCAGGAAAAACAGAGCATATATAGAAATTGAGTTATTACGATAGAGCAAAGCTTAGAAGAGCAAGGGTTTGACTGTTTTCCGTCAGTCCCCTTGTTATATCTCATCTCAGAGAGTATTTGAAAATATTCCCTTATGGTCACTCACTCCACGGCAGTTTTTATTTTTGGTGGTATCAGGGGAGCACAAAGGACTCGGCACTGCCGTTCTTCCGCTCTGGTCAGCATCGCCTTTTCTCCTAAATGCTGGTCACGATTATGTCATCAAAGACAATCGTTTGCTGGAGACTGCTAAGCAACATTGGTTCTAAACTAACACGATGTGTCATTTTCCAGGTAGCATCGGTAGCACTAGGAAGGTTCAAGCCTTGTCTTCTGATATTCAGATTTTTCCATAGTGCGTCCAATTAGGTTATGGCCTAGACAGGCTTCTGTCCCTGTCTCCTATGCCCACTCCTCCACTTACCCTACCCCACCCCCTAACCTGGGCCAGCCTGTAAGGGATTATCTTAGAATGAATAAAGAAGTATAACTGAAACAGAAGGCAATTAGACACCGGTATACTTTGGTGGATCTATGTGTGCGACGGTCAACTATAAATGCATTTCTTTTATCAACACAAAAATATACCATATCTGGAATCAAGAATTTAGAAAGGATATATTGTATATGTAGGATGCTTTCCGAAAGCAACGCTTTACACACTCATTTTTATCAATGAAACCAATATTAAACCTAGAGCTATAGTGTCCCTTAAAGTAACATGGAGTCATTCACCAGGCACAGCTGTACATAACGTTTTTTTGTGTCTATCCTTCACCGGCTGAAAACTCAAGGCACTTGGTCCACGGCTGATATTCCATACAAAGACCCCTTATCATAATGGAACTAAACAACGGTAATCTTAAGTGTGACATACGTTCTTTTTCAAGGTGGGATCAACAACATGAGTCATGATGATAACATGATCTTAATGTACACAACCATATATATTATAGGTCAGGGGAACGCGGAAAGAAGCCTAGTGAACTATGAATGGTTGTGCTAAATTTCTATATGAGCTCTAGTAACTTGACCAACGTGTACATCTAGATTAGGCAAGCAATTACTTATCTAGAAGAAACGTGGATGTGGCTTTTATAAAACCTTCATGATATCGGTGTGGCTTGAATTGTGGACCTGATGATCGCCAAGATGGTTTTACGTTAAGTAGTGGGTCATTATGATAGCATGTCTACCACAGGTGATACAAGACGTTCAGAGACGAATCGATTACCTACCAGTCGTCTATGCATTACGTTAAACATATCCTAGCCCTCATATCCCCTGATATTTGCCCTGAATGCGTCTCTGACTACATAAATTGCTATTTCTCCGCCCATATAGTGGCATACATGCATTATAAATCAAATAGAACATGTATCCCAACTATCACATACAAAGCCACTGTGTCAGCCACCATATGCGGTATGATTGCGCACCAACAGTGGTAGGGCCCACGTTTATGGGGCCTCATTGCGTTTATGCTTGTTTCAGATAGCAGCTTGACGTGTAGTCTATTTACTACCTAACATAAGTCAGACTCCACGAACTGCCATTTTGAGGTCACCGGGGTGAGCATGCCTGGTCAGGTTTTACCTAATATTGTCCGTAAAAGCTGGTGCTACACTGACAATAAGTTAACCACATAAGTCCACTGGGTTATTCTTGCCAAGACACATTAGAGGGTAGGTGTTTGGAGGGTGGCGGGGGGTGAATGCCAAAGACTAGATATGATCATTGGGGCTCGTACTATATTGGCGTTATGCCCATATTTGTTAATGTTGAGAGGATCCAATGTCCACCAGAACCACAGGCACAGGCGAATGGGCATGAGATATAACAGGGCAAGCTTCCCTCATGTTTTTTTGCCACAAATGTGAGTATAACATTCACTTCAAATGACTTTCTGAATGAAGAAATTTGCTCTATGTTTTTCAATTATTAAGATATCATTTGAGGCTGGGTAAAGGTATATCATTTCGTTAACCTAAATATTTCGTGTGAAAAATTGGGCATGTCTTTTCTTTGTCAGAACTTTCACAATTCGTAGAGTCAAAATTACCAATAAATTTGATTTGTTTCATCCACACCTAAGTTTTTTCCTTTCTTTTTTTAAAAGATTTTGACTGTCCCACTATTTGCCTGAAATCCTAGTGTTTTCGGTCACAAAACGGCGCAAACACCAATGATGACCCTCCACAATAGTGCTTTGGTCCTACACACTAATTCAATATAAGACGTGCCAGAATATAATTCTGGTCACAACCGAGAAAGAAAGAGAAGAAATTATCCTAGAAACTGACTTCATTACTAGCAAGAGGCGTAACACCATTTGCAGGACAAATGCAAGGAGTCGCCCGTGTTCGTCCTTTATCCCAGTATTTTTCCTTCGTGAATTTTTTTCCTTTATCTTAACAACATACATGTAGAACAAAGATTCCCAAATCTAAATCGGTGCAGACAACACTTTCAGGTGAAATGTGTATAAAATTACCTTTTCTTAAGTAAATACTACCCTTCGAAATACTACGAGAAAACCCTCTTGTCTCTGAACCTTATCGAGGGACAGACATGAATGGGATATTGGCTATCCACAAACAATCCCATTCCACCCTTTACGCTGTAACTATTACCAGCCGCAGCCTAGAGACCGACTACTATGGGCCTCTCCCTGCGTGGAGTCTAGGGCCGACACTCCTGGATCTCATTCGTAACAACAGCCTTAGTCACATCCCTTGCCCGTGTGGATTTGTCGACTCTTTGTTTGGGAAAAGCGAATAACTCAGTGCCCGGAATACTGATGGCGATACGGATGGTCGACCCACGTCTGCCCATTCACCATTATAACTGCCTCCTTCCATCACTATAGGCCTTTTGGGTAGGTCAGCAGGGCTGGCGTCATGGGGTTGGGAAGGGCCTGTAGTTATCCACAGTCCTCTACCCGAGTCTTTTGATCAGTCACCATAACGCCATCAGTAAAAACATCTCGGGGGTCGACGTTTCCCGTCTGACAGGGAGTTTAAGTGTGGGTGTGCCTTCACTACCGATGCTACAACCGGCTACGTTCTGGTGGTGTTGGGGTCGGTCGGTGTCCTGCTGAATCAATCACCGAGACGCGCCACCAATCAGCCGGGGTGACTATGGTCGTAGTCCGCGTGTTTGTGGCGTATTGATCCAGGTAAGGTGACGCTGACCCGGTCAACGGGGTTCATAGGAGGTCGGCATGGCTCTCTCACAGCCCTAGACATGTATATTACCTTGAAGGTTTGTCACAGAGGCTGTGCCCAGGAATGTCACTGCTAGTAGTATATAAAATAGATGTCCTGCTGCAGGTAGCATTCTAATTAAACACCTCTCGGATTTTTAATGCCTCTTCTGATAAAATTGTAGTTCATCCCAAGTCACACTAAATATGTATACGATACTGTTATAGATCTCTGCTTACTAGATATACCTGAGTAAATTAAGTCAGAGTGCTCCAGTTATTATTGCTAAATGACGTACTGATACTAATGAAAGGCTGCGATGCTAATGATAAGAGGAAATGTACACGGTGGTTCAAACACGAACAAGATACATTGTGTAGTGAAACTTAAAAAGGAATTGAAGTCGAGCAAAATTTACATACTGTATATATACTATGGCGTAATTGCTAAAGTTACTGTTTATTACGATGCAATGGGGAATACGGCTGAGGCTAACAGGCGGGTATTCTCATTGTTGAGGGTGACGGGTGACATATATCTTATAACGCTACGAGTAGGATTTGTTTGATGGTTTGGTGTTATCCGCCGCATCACCAGACAGGGTCACACCACGGTCAGATCGAATGATTGAGATTAGGATTAGAGAAATCGAAAGTAGCGCAGCTTAATAAGCAGGAATCGTTAGTGGTTCACCTTCACGGATGTCAGGTGTCTAACCACGGCGACGCATACATGACCTTCACTGTATAATACAGTGTGCACTTTAATATTTCCAGATATCTTTCAATATAACGCCGTCATATACTTACTAAATATAGACCCATATCATGTTCGTATCGTAGTTAGCATTGTATAACTATATTGTGTAATAAATAGCCCAGTGGAAAACATGCTGTTTATTTTGAGCAGACAGATCGACTTGGTGAATTGTTTACAATGGAATTCTATGTGTCTACGCGTCCTGATGTCGGCTCCTGGTGAATTTACTCGCGCAATAATATTTCTGTCGTTGTGGTCTGGTATCACACTGCGACTTGCAGATCACAACCATATTACAAATTGTTGTCTTTCTTATTTTCTTAATTCCGAAAATAAAGACTACAATTGACCGCGTTTGGGGAGTTTTCACAAGAAGTATTTATATAGAACGACCAGACCATGCTGTACAAGTTACAAAACGAGATACTAATTTACAGTTTGTACGGAACTCGGCGTTTACGCCGAGTTCCATACAAACCGTATATTATCGAGGTTTGTAGCTTGTACAAACATGGCAGGTCGTTATATATTTACAAGAAAAGTAGATGAGAAAACTACAATATTAAACTTTGATTTCGGAATGGCTCGAAATGAATCATAAGAGAAGAAGGTTGTCTGGGTATAGTCCTACAAAAAAGAAGAAAAGGTTCGAGTTTTTCACTGCACGAGAATCTCACTCTCGTGGCTCTTCACTCTCCACGCCTAGGTCTGGTTCACTATGTCTCTATATAGGAGCAACTTCAAGCGGATTCGACGGAATTCTACCGTTTTAGATATAGTAGGTAACTATATACCCGAAATTAATAACAATTATTAACTTGATTTGGTCTAACAATTGATGTTTTAGTCGACATGTACGGAACAGTGTTCCTTATTTTGCCGTACGAACCATACAGTATTTTTACATTATATGGCGAAACAAGCACATATTTACACTATATACGGCTTGGGTATATAGTAAAGAAACACATTCAACAATACACATGCAGCTGTGCATTTACTATAGAGGAAACCCATGAAAGTTTAGGGTCTGAGCCCGTATCCCATCGAGTTTGAATCACATAGTAATTAACAAGGTGAAGCCGCGTGAATTACTATGTGATTCAAATGAGATGGGATCGAGCTCTGACCCTAAACTTGAATGGGTTTCTGAATTTATCTCACCTTTAATATTGACTAATGGGCTAACATTTGTGACATTATCCCCCATTGGATATTTTTCCTAAATATCTAATGGGCGTTAGATACAAGTTCCCAATGTTAAGTCTATGGAGAAAAAATATCTGGGGTGAGATAAACAATTATATGGCTCTCATTGACATTCAGAAATTCCAAGATGCGTTACTGTAGGCAATGGCATATCAATTATATGTACGTACATATACTAATATGATATAGAGATTGTATGTTTCTTTAGAATCCACAGCTGACAAAGAGAACTTCAAATAGGATGAGAGAACTAGGAGGGGCGTGTGGATGGGTTTAATCCTCGAGTATGCATGGCATTGTAAAAATTGTACGTATGTGACTGGTAATTATCTATTGGATCAACCAGTGCCGAGTGTACCAGATTCGCCAATATGGTTCGTAAATATTTTTATGGTCGGAATCAAGAGGATATGTATGACTAACTGAAACCGAGCAGTATGTCAAGGGCTTGGCAAGATAAGCTTTAGACACCCACCTTCCTATAGGTACTGGCATATGTATGTATAAATGCAATTATCTTTGATCTAGATCTGTATTTGCCACGTCATAATTTTTCTATCACTGCATCTAAAGATGCCACCCCTGGCTTCTTAAAAGATAAAATGCTGTAAAGCATAAAACAAGATCTAGCAGTTAAAAAACTGTGCACATGTGAACCACACTTGCGTGCATCTGTGTCAGTGTAAAGTGTTTGAAAAAACATAATCCTGCAAGGTCTATTCACTTGACATGTTTTTTCTTCGATATAATCGTGCCATTTACTCCATCTTTTTTTTTACTTCTCTCCGGTTTTAATTGACGTCATCCTGACTGTCGCGAGTAGACCTGGAGCTCCGTGGGCTGGTTCCTTGTCTCTGGTGTCAGACCACAGTGATTCCCGCTGACAGGCTCTCTACGGGCGCTCAACCCCGTCTCCTAGCACATGTCTGCTCACGAGTTCCACATCCACTTATCTGCTTGGAGAGTGTCATCTTTTCCCCATTGACGTCATATTCTATTGGCGGACGTTAAATTAGCGACCAGAGTTGACAGGACGCGAATGGTTGGTAGGAAAAAATAGACTCATAAATGGTTATTTGTGTTGGAGAGTGCACGCTGATTTACCCAGAATAATGGCGCCGACCAGGATGACGGTGGTGACTACCTTCATTAGCCCTGACCTCAGTGTATTGCCCAAACGCCGCCTTGGCCCATGTTCACGCTACTGGGAGGCGATGAAAAAACATGACCATCCCTCTATGGGGTACTTTGAGGTGGTTAGCACCGACACCACTGACAAACCAAAAGCAAATTTAACCAGCTCGATGGTCTTTGAGGAGATTGGTAAAACTACACCACCAGTACTCTAGCTGCCAGACCCTTCGTAAGCAAGACCGCCTGCTATTATGATGAAAACGAGCAGAGTGAGGAGGAACGATAAGAGCTCAAAGCATAATAAGCATGTCGGAACTTTGGAGGTCAGGGCAACAGATGTTTAGAAGCACTGAGAGGACTGGCCCCCTGCAGGCTCTATGTGGAGGAGAGCCAGGTTACAGGTCACTGTAGGTTATAGGTCACTGTTCTCCGGGGTAATACTCGAGCACAAGCAGAGATAGGACAAGTGCCACTCCATTCAAACAAACGGATACTCACGGGAGAGCGCTGGAAGCAAATGTTTTATTATTACCAAAGGGACAGACCATAATACACCGGATGGGGGATGTGCGTCAACCCGGGCATCCTCCATTGCCACATTTGTGAGACTGCTATCAAGTTTACTATGTGCGTAGATAACGGTAGACTACGCGGCATTCCTCGAGGACCAATATGTGCAGCAAGAATGCTTCTCGTACTTTTCGTGTACAGAATCCCAGGCCAGAGCACATATGCTTATCTAAAGTAATTACGGGTAACTACTATAAACTGCAGCACTGAATAACTGTGAATAGCAGTGTAACTAAAGCACTGAAAATACATTTATAAAGACCCCTATTAATAATGAAGGAATATATATATATTACTTCTATGGAAAGCTTTTTCACCTGCACCCTCATCCATACACTAGTTTATTCCTACGGCTGCTGGTTGCCTAAAACAAGGGACACTCTTACAGAGTATCAACGACCGAAACGATACGGGCCCTGATCTCCATCCACAACATGCACGGCGAGTCACAAGGGTATCACCGATCCCCGCTCAATTATACTATCATCAGAGGATAACTTTGCGCTCCACTATACAAGTATTGGGCGTGACGCCGAGACCGGTTAGAGACTCTCTCCTTGCGTGGCACTACTCTCAAAGGAGGGAGAGTATTTGGGGTGGGGAGAAGACAGTATGTTACATATTGTTTTGTTAAGATCATGCTTTTTTTCAAAAACTTCTTTGCGATCGTATTTGTTTGGTCGAAATATCTTGATATAAATATAATGAATTTATTTCATGAAGGATCAAATTCTAGAAAATCTGTGTTGGTAAACCTGCTATAGAATTCACTTAAGATGGTAGCTTAGTATATGTTGCGAGGCCTGTTTTAGCATATAGAATTCTGTCAGTAGTTCTCTCGTTTAGCAGAAAGGTGTTGACACAGGTGCTCTCCTGATTGCACAAAAGGCATCTCGTTGGGCTCTAAGATAAGCAACGGTATCAGTGTGAGCTGTGCCTCCCTACATTACATCCAAATGGCGCTCTATGCCCTCAGGAGACTCTTTCGCCACAGGACCCATCTCAGGGAGATAGTAATAATGTACCCCAACCTTCAGACCTACTCAGACACAAGGTACCCAGGTTACACCCCTCCTTCACGTCACCATGGCAACTGGGACGCCAGTATCTAGGGACCCCATTTGGAGTTTACTAAACGACAGTACTTCCTATTCTTGGATACTGTAAGAATCTCATGTAAAATGGTAATGTAATGGTTATATTCTCTCCTTCTTTTATTCATATCAACCTAGATTTCGCAAAACATTGCCTAAACTTAACTGTGCATATCAATAAACTGTATCCCCTTCATCTGATCAATCACATATAAACGTACTAACGTATATACGTATGCATATACGTATGTATATACGTATATGGAGTAAAGATGTCCCATGGGTGAAAAAGATTGAGGTACCTATTAGAAATGAGGAAATGGCAGTGACGTCCTACCAGAGACGCACAGGAACTCCATTTTTAGCACTGATAGGGAAATTAGGCCGGCAACTCTTGTCTCGCTCTCTTTACACACACGGGATGTGCGCGTCCATGCACTCTGTGACCTACGTTTTGCCGCGTGCTGCACACGTTTCAGGATCGGGGATCGATACGCGGGTTTCACGCAGGATGCCAGAGCTGATGCTGCCGCCACGAATCTAGCAGGTTGTGTGGCGTGCGTCGGTGATAATTCACTGCCTGGCGTATTCTTTCATCCTACTGTCTGGGGTATGCCTCTATTGAGTGTAGGTCTTCAATATTTAACGTCCCTGACCCTTCTCCTATGATATTAGTCAAAGCCGCGCAGGTACCTACAGAGAGACATTAATCTCCCCAAATCAAAGATATATGAAAACTATTGTGCATGATTTATAATTAAAAACATTTCTAGTCGAATCCACTAAAACTACAATAATGCGGCAAGTTTAGTAATCTATCATCCCGCCCATAGCAGTGTAAATGTAGATACATTAGACCTGCGTCAACAGTACCTCACGTTTTGATTATAATCAAAACCTGGGGCTTGTCAAAGGCTGACATGTTAATGAAGAGCGAACGAAGTGCAATTTAAATATGCAACCAACGTTACTCAAGCAAGTCATGGCCATTAGCAGCAGAATAACAGCACAATCTGGGCGAGCAGCGACCTATCAAGGTGAGCTTGGGCGAGAAGGGATGAGAGGGAGGCTCAATTTACAGAGCTCTCCACGGTGAACAAACTGCACGTCGTGTGTGGTCAGATATCCGTCCGCCTGCTATCATAGGGGCCTGGAGAGCATAGTGATTTACAATGGCGGGCTCAGGCACCTCGCAGTACTGCAGGTAGGTGCCCGTCACGGCCGTGCAACTCAGCGGGAATTGAGCAGCGGGTCAACATCAAGCCTTTATCACTGTGCTCAGTTCCCGACGCACATAAAATCATATTCTGCTTAATATCACTAAACAATGCTTTTATGATGTGTTACCGTATCGCCCACGTAATGGACCAAGTAGATAAACGCAGAAGAATAAGAACATGATCCCGCCCTATAACGAATCTATCATAAATGAATGACAGCTCGTCTATGGTCTCTGAGGGAATAATGCATGTGAGCAGCTGAAATGATCAATCATCAAAAATTTATGCAAGAAGATTATATAAACCACCCAAGGTCGACATATCTACATACGTCTACATAGCTGTTTTTATGTGACTTGGCAGGTATGTGTATACATGTACAAGTGCATGTATCTGTGTGACCCAACTGACAGAACAAGACCTTATGATGACTGTAAGCAGTTCATATACATGTATGGGTCTGGATATGCTCTTTTATAACCACAAAAATCCTTAATTGTATTTCCTATAAATTACGATCATGTAATGGGAGTTTAAAGTATGATCGGTTTCTAAACATTTAAAGGTTTCATATATCCATTATATTATCCTTTTATGAATAGATAATTACCCGAGGTACTTAACAAGTATTGAAGGGGACTTGATGTTCGAGCCTAGTGTACTACGTTTGTACCCGAGGATAAAATCGATATCAGACAAAATGTGGGACCACTGAGAGACAATATCTTGCCTACTGTTTAAAGTTTTGTTCTTATTATATGTTACCAAGAAAGCTCATGACAACGCGAGACTGATGTCTTGGAATGGTGTTTAATCTATCCCCACATCCTAGAGAAATTATGGGTAAATGTAGATATAGTTTCGTTAAGAAATCTTTACTTCAATTCAAACAAGGATCAGAATATTCTTTACATTTGATGTCATGGGTTTCCTATATTGATAGTTGAACGTCCAATAAGTTCTAAGGATTCCATGTTATGAGTGGCTGTAAGTACATGTACATTATTGCAAGACCTAATGTGGAACACTATAATGACGCCTTTGGCAATGCAGTCTACATAGCCATCTCATAGACACTTTTCCTGGCGACTGAGGAAAAAGACACTTTACACAAACAACACACAAAAAAGCCAAAGCGGCTTATGATTGGTGTCATAGAAGTGGTAGTATATGCGAGATAATACCGCAGCTGTACACCACTCCATACACTGATATACCTTAACACCCACTAGGCGCAGGCTACTGCCAAGCATTCAGGATAGGAAAAAGGTCGGACGTCATCTAGACAGACTGCCCTTAGTCAAGTACCCACTCTAATGTGCCGAGAAAAGAAAACAAGAAAAAATAAAACTGACGTCCCTATTTCTGCCGCCTCCGACCCAGACATGACTGTCCACCCTTCACGCCCACACCTCTCGGCCTAGCATACATCTTTGTGGGTGCTATGCCGGGCGCTCAGGTAACAGCACGTCGCCGGCAGGTAGGACAGTAGACTGGGCATGAATCATGGCGTTGAGCACCTGGCCAGGTAGGCCGGCGGGAGACCGGGGCATGGCCGGGACGGGTGCTGGCTGGACCAGCGACAGGGACTCCGCGCCCTGCTCATCTCGCTATATGAGTGACTCACTCAATGTAGTTAAATCTCTCACCTCCTGGAAGCATTGTTGGTCGATACTATGGAGACAAAACCCACCCCGCCGCTACCTCCACAAAAAGAACATACACAAGACGCCGTTTGAGTTTTCCCCGTTTATATTTTTGGCTAAAAGAAGGTATTCGGTGAATTCAGGCAGAGGTATTAACACCACCCATGTATGATAATATCATCACGCCTATGACTGTTTACTGAATCAATAACATAGGTTTCCTCTCATACAGAGTAGGTGGTGTTTAAACTACGTGAGACTACATCTCACCACCAGCTCTAAGCCTTGACACTGTTACAAGTGTCAGAGTTCTAACGTACCCATGTGTCGGTTAGTGACGTGTATGGAAGTGCTGTGTTTATTCAGATGTTGAGTCGTGATATGTCCGGCGCCTTTGTAAGCATGGTTTCGTACTTACGTATAGACACACAGTATTCCCCGATCTGTATCCACACATGGACTGTCAATAACCCCGCATCACCGTCCTACCGTAAAGCCTCTTCCACTTCAGCCAAACCAATTACGAGACCGGTGGTTTAACCAAATTTACATATGTCTAAAATCGGACAGTAATTTTCTATTAACATCATTATGCCAATTTTAAGAGGAAACCATGTCATCAATTCCGCTTGGTCTTCACTACGACTGGCAGCATTTCCGGTTAGCGAGGGCCCGTGGGAAAACGGGAATTTTACCGGGGACTATATTAACAAAGGTCAAACTGGTGACTCAGTTTCCCTGGCACCGACTACCCTGGAGACGCCTAGCAACCGCCCAGTCATGTCAACCCTGGAGAAGCCTCCAGCTTCGCACTTCTGTGGGTTAAGCCAGTAGCAATTTCCTGGTCCTGGATCGTCAGTATGATAGGTCAGTGTGAACCTCAACTTGTGCGGTTATATGGCAACATAAACCACGCCTCCCTTTGACTTCTGGAGAATTCGAGTATTGAAACAGAAACAATTTTATTTGGTGGAGATGAGGCAAAGAGTGTCCCGTTAGTGGTGACGAGGGTGAAAACTAAAATAGAAAAAGAGAAATACCAAGTTGTTTCTTCACATACATGTACATATATCATAGGAAACTTCCAGTGCCTATTAACCTGAACCTTCTTTCTTCTTTACGGTTGATTATGGTTGTAAAAATTGCATTAGATAAAAGGCACATGATTAGACCGGCCCACTGCATTTAGTATGAATATTCAGCTCAGTATTGCTGATCCACAAGGGGGCAGGGCAAACAGAACAGCTTGCCATTGCCTCGCTCCACGCCCGCTATGGGAGAATACACTGGACGCATTACAGTTGACCAAAAGGCCGACTGCTGCTGTGCAATTGGGTTTCATACATTGGCAAGCCGACCACACCCTACATAGGGAATACTACATCTGTATCTGCACATGCATACACCGGTAAAATTACCGCTACAAAAACCACCTCATTCCGACGGTTCAATGAGCAAAGGAGACTTTGTATTGTATACTCTTGATCCATTTCCCAGAATACTCTTTTTAATTACTGTCATTTTTCGTTATATTTTTAATGTGGGGACAAAAATGTGGTATTGTAACATCCCTGACATTGTACACTACGACTGCATTATGCTTGCCCCGTGAGCTTAAATCTGTTTAAACTAAAAATATGTCGATGGAGACCAGAACTGACATGGTGATTCTGTCATTTAAGGTAGTGACAGTTCACTATGACCGATGTCACCTTCTTCCAAATAGCTAAATCTAGCAATACTCAACGGAGCAAAAGTTGTGTATACTTTCCATATGCTCATGAATACAAGTTGTGCTTAGTAAGAGCGACCTCATGGCTCATCAACCGTATTAAAGTCAAGTCAATCGTCTACGATTCTAGCCGTCCTGCATTTAGATCCGCTTACAGGCTGATTCCAATCACATCATTTACCACTGGGGACCATACATAAAGTACGTACGCACTGAGGTAGAATGGGGGGGGGGGGGGGGTGTCAAATATTTTGGAAATTTTACATAGGTTCCTTTGTCCTATTGCGTAAAGGATTGGAGGGGGTGAAGGGGTCAACAATTTTAGAATTTCATCACCTGATGAAGCGCTCTGAATTTGCGCGAAACGTCGTGATCTATGATTGATATATATGACACCACCTTGTTAATTGTCATCTTGGTCAAATACAACAACCACTGTTAACAACAACTACTGTGTCTGTTTTTTTGTGAATTTTACCTCCTTCATAATTTTAGAATTCTGCATACACACTTTATGGATGGCAAACTCAAGCATGCAATTGCGGGTGGTTTTTTTTAATGCACATACACATATCTATGTAAAGTAACACTTCCATTGACATACAAAAAAGAGCTTAAATATAGGAAGGCTTCTTGGTGGGAAGTGGTCGACCTAAAATAAGAACATATTCATGTAAATTTACTCTACGATCTTCGTGTGATTACCAATAAAATACTGCACAATCATGGATCAAAAAGGGCACCGTGGATGAATAACCCTCTTTAGCTGCTAAGACTCATCTTTCATCCAGTTCGTGTTTGCACTACGTTCATGAGCTGTTCATCAAAATTTAGTCTGGTTGAAATCTGGAACGAAGTCACTGAAGAGACAAGTTCGCCAGGATTAATATTTTTTCAGTTGTCGCAGTGTCACCCCCTGTTTATTGCTACGGTATAAAACTACCAAAACTATCAATTCATTGATTGGAATCTGGGATTAGTGCAGAAATCTAATGCCTTTAAGGCATTTCTAATGTGTGTAAACCAACTTGAAACCAGTGCCCCTTCTAACGTCGGGGAATAACCAATGACGGAGCTTCATATGGTGTTCAACTTTTTCCATGTCAATCAAGTTAAGTTTACATATGTACTTCATTCTTATGTATGCAAAGGCCACTATCTTTTGCTTACACTTAAAAAGAATTAAACTGGACAATAAATTTATTTGGCGGAACATTGCCACTTTGCAATCAAATTTTATGAATATAGTGAGGTGGTAACTGGTGTTTCCGTTTGATGGATACTCCGGAGTAGGAGCACCCACCTGGGGTTCACCCGGAGGAGGAGTCCACGAGTCGTGACGTCACGGGCGTCTCAACTCCGCGCTATAAATATATCAAGCGCAAAATGTCCTCTTCTGTGGAACATCTAACTATATCGTTCTGAATCATAACATTTAATGTTCAGTCTTCTTAAATGTGTCGTTCCATATCCGGGTATCCAATTAGGTAAGAAAAACGACCATGGATCCTTTTTTCTTGTAAACTAATTGAATGTTTTGCTGACTGTTCACAATTCTGAGAATGAAGAGACGAATTTAGGTCAAGCGTGAACACGTTTATATATAGTTTGGAGTCTGATTTAGCTACACAGAGCTGTAGACCGAGTTACCAGTTTCTGGAGCGGATGTCCAAATTTAGCTCTATATATATTTACCGACTTAGCAAGTCGTGTATAAAGGACACTTTATCCGGGATCAGGACGAGTTGATTGTATGGCGCGGTGGTGCAGAACAGACCAGCTGGGATTAGGAGGGTAACTAAAACAATTATTTATAGGACCCTTCGTCAACTACAGATCGATACGATCCGTGGAGACGGGACTGTTCACACAGTCCACAGCTTCTGCCAGCGGGAATAAAATAATAAAATGGATTCCGACGTGAGCTGGAACGAGGACAAATACAGCCACAATAAAAAAAACCATATAGATCGATAGCTCTTGATTGTATCGATTTATGGAGACCACTTCTCGATCAGTGCAGCAAACGACCTCTTAAACATTGGCCCGGGCATGGTTATTAATGGCCATCACGATAAGATCTATATCTATTAGAAAATGCTTTATATGTCGGATTTATCTCACACAAAAGCTCAGATTATCAAAGTAGGCCTCTATTCGCTAGTGAACCTTATCTATAGTCTGAACAGTAACACTCTAGCTGCTCTACGTCTAAAATAAGCCGTCTATTCTTCTCCCTGCAGACATAGAGAGAACATACTGAAGAACACACACGCATCTTTAAAACGGCAGAAAAGACTAGGATTGTTCGACTGACTTGATCTGGCGCAGCCGTGGTGCTGAACGCCCGGTACAAGCACAACAGGTCGGCGCGTAATGTGTTTTACTTGTCCGCGTCAAGTATTTTAACTCGACCGCGATGGGGCCTAATGGAGACCGACTACGACTACTTTAGATAGAAACCTATTTCTGGCCATATCGCTCAAGATGGCGGTCGGGAAACTCGGGGTGTATGGGTCGTGGTGAGCAGAAGGCGGCATGCGGATGACGGACCAAATACCATCACCGAACCTCCATGGAACATTGACCTGTCACGGGCTTCCCCAGTCATTACGTCCCAACTTCCCCAGCCTGAGCGATCCACGCCCTTCCTGGGTGATACCTGCCCTTCTCGGCTTGGTAAGGTTCTTGTTTGCCCATGTTAATACATTATGGCTTGGATCCACAGGGTCTGTGATTTACAGTAAAGATTTCTAAAATGTTCTAGAGTGAAGAAGAGTAGCAGTCCTGCTGTTTATTTACTCATATAACATGGACGAGGCTGAAATAGGTCTAACTCAAGCAAAACAAAGAATTTTTTTTTTTAAAACCTGTTTATCTACTCAGTCCTGAGCATGGTGCCTGCTCATCTACTAAACCTGTCACTGCAAAGGTTTCATTATCGTAATCACAACCAAAGTACTCTCTATTCTTATCCAGGAACTGGCACACCACCTAACCCTACTTAACACACCCTCACTGCCCAAGAACCCATCTCCATCTCAAAACCACTATCTCTATAATCACTTAGTGGTTTTAACGGCTGACGAGTTCGCTAGACGAGAAGCTGTATGTCCTACAGTGGCGGGGCTTACCATTAGGAATGCAACGCCGAGCCACGTGTATAAATCTTTTTATCGGCTTTCACGGGCGCGTGCCTCGTGGTCATCCCGGTCAAGCGTAATAACTTTTTAGTGGCACGATGAAATATTACACGTTACACCGTAACGACTCGCATTAGGGAATGTGTGTGTTAAGAGGCGGGGAGAAGTTGCTAGTGTGTCCGTGCGAACTGTCCCCTAGAACCTATTAAATAGCAAACCTAGGTCAGTTTCATAAATCTTTATGTGTGTTCCGGTTTCTTGAAAAAATATAAGATATTTAGAAAACGAGGCGAAAGCACTTCTAGACTAAAAAAAAAATTGAAAAAATATAAGCATTAACTGTAATTTAAAAAAAAAAAAAAAAAAAAAAATTAACTGTAATTAACACAGTAGTTGTATTCATTTTCATTAACTAGTTCCTGATCAAGGCAGATAGCCAAAACAAGTTGGACGACACCTTTATAGTAAAACATGAAACCAAATGTAACACTGTTTGTAAAACAAATAAAGTCTGGGAAAACAAGACAACGATCGGCTATTCTTGATTAGTGGCTACAACCATAACATATTGTATTCTATAAGTTTCCTTTAAATCATAGAGGCTCATTCCATCTATCTCTCCCCAAAACCTCACCCTATTTCGATGAGTAAATGTAAGGATATCCATGTGAATAAGATAGCATGTTGAAATTATTAAAAACACAAATAATAACGGAATTCATCTAAATGATTGCAATACTTTATGACACTGATGTCTAAATGACAAAAGGCGACTACGAAGAGGGTGAATGACACAAGAAGAAGGAATACAGCTGTGACGCATAGCACGTCATGGACTTCATGACAATCTAATGATATTCTGTCAACAGTTCTCAAGCGCCAATAATATTCAATAACTGCAGTTTTATGTCTTAATTATGACAAGGATTCGGCACACGAGAATCGGTCCGACAGAAAGAGGGCAACGTTTTTTTCAATTAACATTTCAGAAATTCCGTATTTCACTCCTAAGAGACCTTTCATTTGAGGAAACTTCCAACTGGAACGTGTTAGATTGCGCTGTAGAAAATATGTACAACGTACATACATTTAGTTCATCGATCTATGGTTTCAATTATACAGTTGTCAGTCTTTCTGAGTGAAACTGATACCGGTTATATTGACAGATCCTTATAGAACATTTAACATGATATAACGGGTTGCGTGAATATAATATAAATGTACTGACCTATACTGACCTAGATAGATATGTGTTGATCATTGACACAAATCTGTAGTGTATTAACTGTGCTACATCTCTCATTGTACTTTCATACTACATCACTAGTTTATATCAGTCGCCAGATAAGTCATCCCCATCATGAACCAATGTATAAATCATTTCTATATCAACATTTCAAATCAAAACGTAAAAGGAATTTATGAGACTAAAAAAGCATCTTTGGACTGACATTTTGGGTAGATCCATATATACATGACCGTCACACTTTCTGCTAATTGCCATACTCAGGTCATGCGGTACAATAGCATATAGATTAATCTGACAGATGTCAGTGTGGAATGCAATCCAATGGCTGTGAGACATATAGTTCGACAGAGCTGTTCCCCACCCCTATCACTTGTCATACCACCCAGCTGCCCTTTGGCAGTGGTGGCTAAACCGTCTGCTAAGGCCCCAACATTACCTCATACCACACTGCCTGGCAAACGTCCATTCCAGATAAAATGACTTGTTTATCCTAGATTAGCAATATATAACATTATGCCACTTGCACGATACCGTGTTGTTTCCGCGCCTATATACCACATGTATGGATTCATTTAATTTGCAGTGATATACATATAGCAAACATCCTAGGCGTGAAATGCTTCGGGGTAACTCCCACCGTGGATTTCGCCGAAGTTACCGATCCTAAAAAAAGCATGGCGACTGACAGTACGAATCGTGACGTTAGGAGACGTGACGGATGTCATTGACATTAGTGCGGCGAGCTAAATGTCGCGGATTCGCCACCTGTCCTACTTATCATCTTCGACACGACGAGCTACTCCCGTCTATACACAGGTGTCGCTCTCTCACGGGAGGCGAAGCATATGGAAGGCGGGGAGCGCTGTTGGGGGGGGGGGGGGGGGGGGGCTTCTGGCAGGTCACTGGAAGACTCACCCGCTTTCAATTATCATGGCCAACATTAGACAGCTAATTTAGTGAGAACTCGGCATCATACATGTATCCCGTGTGCCGTTGCTACAAGACAAAAATAGTGTCATTACCCAAATACTGTGTGTTTTCATTATAAATATGATAATGAAGTGCTTTACTTTTTATTTCATTCTTTTGTCGTTGTTATTGTTGTTGTTGTTGTTTCATTGTTGTTGTTGTTTCATTATTGTTGTTGTTATTGTTTCATTGTTGTTCTAAAATACATAGTACTATAAATGAACACTGTTTTGGGCAACGCTTTAGGTATCGAGATAATCTGATCCATTATCTAGATTGCTGGCTCCTGATCATTGTACATGAACATCCACTCCTCGGTTGCAGCGCTGGTTTTCTAAGCGCACTGCAGTGGGCGGCCTGTAGATGACGTGATCACCGACCATCAACCCGCCTCCTACCATCACTCTTTCCCGGGTAAGTGCTCCAGTCTCCATCGGCAAGTCAGCGCAACTCTAACTTCCCTAGATGAATAAACAGCCGTGTGTGGCGCTACAAACTATGGACACGGCATATCAAAACTGAATAGGATCTGCCCTGCCATACTGCCCGAGAGAGTCATTGACGATGGCTCCATCTTAATCAATTCAGGAATGTTATTTGCAAACGCATCATAGAGGTACAGCATTCTCGCCGTCCAGTGCGCTCACACTCAAGCTGGGGTTGGATGCAGGTATGAAGAAGGGAGAGGTTGGGTGGGGACAGACAGACGTGCCTGTGGCTTACCCAGACTAAAGGTCTGTGGTTTTCGCACCTGCTAGCATATTACTCCAGTATCTGACGCATGTATGTTCCCCATCAGCAGCAGGCCCATCATCGGTGAGCGGCAACCGTAGGGAGCCGCTCTTACCTGGTCAAACATTCCCCTTTCCTAATTCATATCTTATTAGCTATCAACCAGCAAGACCTTATCCGGATCATGAGTTATTTCATGGTTACATTAGATATTCAATATATCTAACCATGGAAATGATCTAAAGATGAAACCGGGTTGGACCATCAAATATTCTCTTCAATGAATTTTTGGAGGGTGTTATCATACTCCCACTCCAATTTTGTCAACCTTTTAGACTGCTCGAAGTTTACACTCACGTTGATATAGTAAGACCGACTTGTATTCAACCCCCCCCCCCCCCCCCCCATACTCCTACAGCGAACAAGAAACATTGTTAAACTATTCAGAAAACAATAACTAGCCGTGTCTAACCTAAACGATATATACGACGTCTCAGTGAGATGTCATGGCTACTATGGCAGACCTCAGCTAAACCTCGCGCCAGTGCCAGTCTGCGCACTGCTGTATATGCCTTGGGGCTGCCCAAATGTCAAGTCAGGAATAGCCTGCATCACGAGCGGGCATTGCAAATTGCTCCCCGCCATCAGACCTTCACCTAAGCCACACCGTCCGCCATTGTCGCCGTGTAGTGGTGGTCGAGGCAGGGGGTGTGGGGTAAGGACGATTAACCCTCTAACCAATGTCAGACATAATCCCCATAATCCTCGATATAACCACCTACCCCTCAAATTGTGTAAGGTGGCTAGAAAGGTGACTGTTTTTCACTGCTGAAATGCTCGCATGAAAAAGAAACTCCTTCCGGGGAGTAAGGTTATAGATTGTACTGATCTTAAAGGAATATTCTGTTCCCGTAGTACATATCTCGCCATCTCCCTCGCCCCATTCCCCAACAACCGTTTCATCACCATTCTATTGGACAGAATACCCTCACAATGTAAACAGTATAAAAACTGATGACTCTTGTTTCGTATCCTTTAGCAATGCAATTCCACCCCGATTAGTCGAGTGCATAAACGTGGCGCAATACATTAATGCGGATGATTTGCTGCACACTGCCAGCGGAGGCCTTGTGTATTTTTATCCTTGATAGATTTTAGTACTACCAGCCCACACATGAGCCAGGTAATGAACCTCACTTGGCAGTTGTATCACGGTTATATGGGTGCAGTTATTGTGGAGAAGGCATCCTATAACATCTCTGTCTCTCATGCCAGCTCATCTAACACTGCCCGATATCGGGGTTTATTGAACGAAACGTCGATGGCAGCATTATGAGTAGCGTCTTTGGCTTGGCTGTGTTGTACCAGAAATGGGGACAATCTATGAATGCAACTTTTTCAATTGCCCTATACTGAATAAAGTGACTTTTTGGGGAAAAGAAACAAAATTTTATAGCCATTGGCAAATTCTGAACCGACCATACTCCTTTCAGCTTTTAAGACAGCGACACGACCATTATGCCGAATCACACCTTTGCCCAACGGATCCGTCAGGTTGGTCAGAATCGTGTCGCTGTATGCACTTCAGAGACCCGATTTTAATCGGGTCAGGCATTACTTGCCTTGTGAAATGACCGACTATACCCGACCTTCATTGTGTCGCTGTACGCACTTCACTAAATGTTCCCGATTCTAAGTAGTCCGTTTAAATAGCAATGGTTTGTATCCCCAAGTCATACATCCAAGTATTATACAACGATTTGTAGGGGAAAGAGAGGTAATGATAAATCTGAAAAACATTTTCGCATATTTTAATTGGATTCAAAGTTATCAAACTTTAAATTATTTTCTATGAATCCACACCAGCGGCCCGTGGCTCACCCCCGCTCAGCTCCCAGTGGCTCTCTTTGATATCAATCGGGTCGCTGTACAAGGTCAAACTGGAGAGGTGTGATCGGCAAGTGTCGCTGAGGGTATATGACAGCGACATTCTTGTTCCAGATTAAAATCACTGATTGGATCGGTGAGAATCTGGAAAATGTTTATAATCTTAGGGAAAAAACACGCATTTTCGTCTTGTGAGATCAAGATACAAAAAAAATAAAGTGTATGTTGTACTTATAGTGTACTAGTTATGAAGGTAGATTTCAATTGTGTGCTAGCCATATGTGTAATTGTCTGCAGACATATTAAGCTATCACGGCACAAGGCTCAATCACTATCTGTCTTTGTCGTTCCTGCGTGGGCAACTAAGCCATAAAGATGACTGAGCAATACGTCTGGTTTTATAAGTAACCAATAGCAGGAGGCTAAGCTTTGATATATACAAGAAAGTACAGGTACAAGTACATGTTCCACTTCAAAGCGGATGATACGAATTCATACATAACTTTAAGGTAGGATGCCGGTGACGAGATTCTGATGTGGGTATCAAATACCCAGCACTGTATATAAAGCCAGAGTAATAAAAGTCGTTACTATCCGAAAAACAAAGGGAACTCATTGGCCCTTAGACAACAATAAAATCCAACATATCACAGAAGTCACCAGGTATAAGCATTTCAATAACGCGCTATTTGATAGTGCCCTTATAACTACTTTCCTTTCGCAACAACAAAGGTCTATGGTCCCAGGTATTCAGTCTATGAGGCAAACTGCACAAGTCATTCTTGCAGCCTTGAGAAGGTACTACTCGACCTAGTTCCCTCTCAGTCTTCCTGGAACCGATGCGAGCCCTAGGGCTAGAAAGGGGTGCGGCACAAGGCATTCTGCCAATAACGGCATTGGAAAACGGCGAGATCAATATGGTGAGATTGATGAATCCAGCCGTGCGCCTGCCGCCCGATGCATGGCAGAACTGGGACGTGTCGGCCCCTCCCCAGCCATACCACCGCGGAACAAGCACAGCCTGGCTTGCCTCAGTAATCATGCGTCAAGCTTTAACTGACTTTGTATTATTTAGTGAGTGGACGTCGGTCTTAAAGCTCAAACAAAAGAACCATCTGTTGTTTGTCGAGGAACTTTGTTAGAAATTTTGGATGTTAAGTGTGCCGCAGGTCAGAACTCGAGCCAGTTTTTGTTTGTTTTTCTGTTTGTTTGTTTGTTTGTTTAGTTAAACGTCCAATATGTTCTATTAGACATACCTTGGGTTTGATGATGATTGAATCTATGAGATGAATTTAGGTAGAAATCACACCCCTACACGTTTACTGATATCAGTGTTCTTTTAGTTTCCACACCACATGTCGAGCCAGTAGTTCACATCTCAAAAAACCTGGTGTTTTAAATGAGACTGAAGAGCAGATTACAATGTCATTTATTACTAAGAGTGTCAAGCAATCAGCCAATCACAACAGTACTGTACAGTGTAAGAGCAGACAACGAGTATGAGGTAACTATTAAAACCACTTACGTGTTAGAATAATCTAATATTTGTCGTATATAATAATTTGAGTGTGAAGTAATGCAATGATTTCAATGCCTCTGTGATCACCTCCAGAACATACTTGTATATCACCTGATAATTGGTAATTCATATGTTGCATATATAGAGCTTTATGGTTAACCTCCAATATGACTTCCTTCTTGATAAGACTGCCTTCAGACTTGAAGTCCTCGAGAGGAAAGTGTGCGGTTAATAGACTGGTTTGATTTTTGATGCTTTAGTAAAAGAAAGACACAGTAGAATCTATACATAATGAAACTACCCTTGAGATGGGGTGGGGTGGGGGGTGAGGGCCCCGCAAGTGTTGAAGGGTCGGGCAGTGGTGTTAGGTGCATATATTCTCACGTATTGATTCCCATCCCATCCTTCTGGTGCCGAGACGGCTGAATCCTCCATCACCTAAGCCCAAACCCAGCCCACACCTACTCATTCCCCGCACACTCAAACTGGCAGGGTGTGCATAGGTTAATGTGTTGCTTCCCAAAGGTAAGTAAGTAAGAGGTCCTTGGGGTTGTCGTGGTGTGCCAGAGCAGAGTACGGTACTGTGCATGGAAGAGAGTGTGTATTATATTATGAATGAGTAGTGCTGTATATTTAAGTTAAGGGATGTGAGTTAGGGTCAGAAACAAAGTGGGAGTATTTTTCACCTGGAATTTGTCTGCGTCAGTAAGACTGGCAAAACGTGGAAAACATGTCATAGATGGCCGCTGTATAGGACTCAGGGTCTGTGCGGAGGTTTAAACCACTGTTTTATTGGTGTGACTGAGACTCTATTAGTATCAAGCCTATAAGACAGCGACACAACCATTGTGCCTGGTCGCACCTTTGCCCGACAGATCTGTCAGGTAGGTCAGAATTGTGTCGCTGTACGTACTTCACAGACCCGATTTTAATCGGGTTGGGCATTACTTGGGGTAATGACCGACTCTGCACAACTTTAATCCCGTTGCTGTAACCACTTCGCCGACTGTTCCTCATTCTGAGAAGGCCGTTTGAGCAGCTTTGATGCTACCTATCCCCCCTGTTTTATGTTCAGGGCATAAGACAGCAACATTCTTGTTCCCGATTATAATCGCTGATCGGATCGGTGAAAATCTGTGGAAAAGTCTTATGGGCTTTACATGTATCTTTATTTTAGGCAAATCAAAAAAAATTCAGACTGAAAATGAAAAAGTCGATTCCCATAGCAAGTTGGGAAGCTGTAAATCTCGAAGTAGCGAGGAGGATTTAGCACTAGGAGGCACTCGAGAACAGAATACGATCAAAGCAAACATCATCGCCTGGTAACTTATGTTACTTTGATCGTGCGATTCTACGGTCAAAATATAACTTTTTTTTCATTATATTAGTAAAAAAGGGCCTATACTCAAACCAGGTCTTCCATTGAAAAGCGATCTACCACGTTATTGTTTTCGATATTTTACATTTGGCCTGCTTTCGAGAGCGAACATTAGTCAGTAAACTTATGCGTTTCGCTTACTCATCCATGCACAAAAGATCGCGTACTTTTTATCATTCAGGGGAGTCCGTCACTGGTCGTATAGACGGCAGGACATGGGGCAGGACAGTGCAGCGGGGGGGGGGGGGGGGGGGGGGGGGGGTTCTGATTATGAAGCACGGATGGGTTGACCTTTCTTTCCTTCTGTTGCCCCTTTCAGTCTGTTTGTGATTTGACTGTTGCACGACTGTCTTGCCTCCTTCCATCCTAAACTAGCGCCGTCCGAGTAGTACAGTTCTGGATCTCTTTCCCAAACTGTGGGATCCACCCTCATGCCAAGTGCGCCGGCCTTTGGCAGCCATACATGACGCTCCCACAATCCTATGTGGAATAGACATCATGCATCTCTACCCATATCACTGGCCAAGAACGGCTCCCCCTGCCTTGGGACTCTCGGCTATAGAGGAAGCCACACTCGGAAAATAGCCCATGTTTATATAAATCATTTTCACATCAACACGCGGCACACTCCAGGCCCCGTAGATGGAAGACAATATAAACTGTGAAGGTAAGTTGGAAGGGTCGACAAAAGGAAATTACCTCACTGCCATTAGTTTGCACGCAGTGAGCAATATTTTTGATTCGCGTACCTTCTGGAACTATAAACAAATTGAGAAATCATCCTGTTGGGTGTTTTTTTTGTTACTTTTTTAGAGGGGGAGAAGGGCGGGGACGTCGGAAAGTAGTTGAAATAGAATAGTCTAAGTCCTTAAGTATGAATTTTGGAGATATAGTTTGAAAATGTATTCTGGCCTCTATGTAACCTTTCATCATGGTAAATAATGTATGGCAGATTGCTGTCGATTTAACTTCAACATTAGTGTGACAATACTGTTGGGGCCGGTCTGTAAAAGTGGTTGGAGACAACCCATATATATGAAAGCATCGCTTAACATCTTTCTCTTGTGTCCGATCCTTATCAAAGGTGTCAGATATGTCAGTTGTACAAAAAGAAAATACATGCGTATCATAAATGGCTTGTATAAAATGGGGGTAAAGGGCTGTTCAAACGTAAACGGTTCAAGGCGGGATGTCCAAATTTGACCATGAGAGCAGAACGTATTGAAGAAAACGAGATTGTCACTTTTAGAACAGTAAGACTGCCGAAATGCCTTGCAAAATCAATCACGTAAATACTTCTATTCATACAAGATCCGGATTCTTTGGTATTTACTCCCAAAGCATCTTTTATCTAGAACAAATTAGGAAAAAATGGGAACAGATGTGAGGTCTGAGTGGCTCCTCTAGACTCACCCCATAAACACACACAACTATTAACATATGGTTTCCTGTAATCTATCAGGAGTAATTGTCCATATGAGAAGATATTTTTTCTCCAAAGTATATGTATTTAGGCAAAACATAACTAAATGCTAACAAACTTATCACTATAACTATATCTCTCATTGAACCAGGGAGAATATGACCGTTAGCATGTGGAGAAGTGCTCAATTTGTCTGTTTAAGTTACAATCAGTGTCTGAGACCAGGATGCTACCTATTTAACAAAGTTAGGCCATGTTTGGATCCAGTCGACCCACTAACACGAACGGGTAACGGTGACCTGAATAATATCTACTCGACCCTAGGAATCTCAGTACAATTGGGCGACCATGGTTTGGCTGACGCTCATAGTCAAGATTAGGTTTTGTTAGGTACTCAGATCCGTCTTCGGCCTCAATGCTGTATGTTACGCAATCAGGATAGGTGTATTTCAGTCCCCAGAATATATCTTGCAGCAGTAAGCCTACTCTTGGTCGGATATTTAACCCGTAGGACATAGACACAGATGGCAAGTGTCAGTCGCAATGTGATCCTTTTTTATCTCCTCTTTAAAAGCATAACCTCAGTGTTGTTTGGGAGATTTCAAATTTGTTATCTGAATTTTGGTTATTTCTTTACGGATCCTACTCACTTAATACCTCTGTTGCAAAGGAAACTGTTGTTTTTTATCTTCAAAAACAACACCGTCATACATTCATAAGCATTTGACATGAGGCACAGTCTTCCGTGTATCAAATTTCAATGTGGAATCAAATTCACTATATTAGATGTATACAAATACTGTACTCTATATTGAATAAATGCTTCTTCGTATCAGTTTAACCCGACAAATTTTACCGATGGAAAAATATAAAGCTCTCTTTAAAAAAAAGCGAGCCCGGTCTGTACTTCAGGTCAGCTAGAGACCCGCTATTATGTTTATGAATTAAAAAACAGCTTTATATTACTCTACCATTGTCCAACCAACAAAAACAAATGTCCACCAATCGTGAACTGAAGTAGTTTTTACTTAATATGTGAATTTTGAATATGCAAGTCACTATGGATCTGTTCATCGAACAGGTGATGTTATAATAACGGATGTAAACATATCTGTAGATAAATTTCCAATTTCTAATACAGAGAGGTCAAGAGGGGATTAAACGCAGATGGGAAGCGATAATCCCTGCGGGCTCTACTTTCCTATCACCAAAGATAGACCAGTCCAGACTTGCTGGATGCGCTTCATATACCGAGTGCTGGTCGGGTCAAGAGCATATGCCATATGCCACGAGAATCATCTGGCCTCCGATTGCTAAGGACAAGCTTGTTGAGTTTCTCTGAGAAAGGTGTATCATACGGAACCAAGGTCTGTAGTGTCTTAAACTGGGAGATGTAATCTTGACCTTTTCATTCAATCTAATGCAGAAGGTGCTGCTTTCCTTTCTAAACTATATTGTACATGTATATACACTGTATATATTTGAAAAACACACAAGTTCAGAATAGACTATGTTATCCATTTATAGAAGCCAATAACACGTGTGCGGCAACATAAATAGACACCACACAAGCTACTCCAGTAATTCCAACAGGAAAAGACAGCGACCGGTCGGCAGAGAACAGAGTGAGAGGTACTCTGGTACCACAGCTCTAAATATTCATTCTATGTATACTTCTTGTTATCAAATTGTCTTTATACCGAAGCGAACATCTACCTCTTCTGAAGTACTTATAAATTATACATAAAAAAGACTGGTTTTTTTCTGACAAAATTGGACATGTTGATGCATGGAAGTGTGATTTGAAATTATAGATTTTGAAGTGATTGTTACAATCAATATCATTGCTATGTACAGTAAAACCCCGTATAAGCGGTCACCCTCCATCCCGATTCAAAGGACGCGGGGATTTCAAGTTTCCTCCGGTCCAATATGCAAGTGTTATATACCGATATGTAGGGGAGATAGAGGCGATAATAGATCTGGTATCCCTTTTCAGATGATTTAATTAGGTCCGAGGTAACTAGAGGGAAAAAATTCAGTTCCAAGCAAAAGTGTTCGCTTGCGCAGGGTCACCGTTATCTTATGTTTGATTTATTGTATTTTAAGCAAGCATATAGATACCACTAAGACAAATGATAGCCATTTCAGTTACATCAGGTACACAGACACTTATTAGAATGTCACAGGGTGTTAATAACACTGGCCGCAACACCGCAATGAGGTGTGAAAGCGGCCGCAAGGTAGGGTGGTACTTTGACTTCTCACTTGGGTGGTACTTTGACTGAGGGTGGTACTTTGACTGGTCCCCAGAACAATCGAGACAAATCTAACATTGGCATCTAGACAGATGGGCAGTGAGGTTTGAGATTTAAACAAAACTGCAACTGTGTGTCCTATTTATCATATACAATTCCTGCCCCCTCCCCCGAAAAAAAAAAGAATAACAATAAAATTTTACAAATATCTAGTTTTCGGCCAAGTCCTGATGGTGGTAGCATTAGCCCCAGCTCCACTGCTGCGATGGATTAGACAAGAAGAGTTACGTCTGTGATTTGGGTGACCCCATTTGACTTATATTGATTATACTTTACGACAAGTATTCGCTATTAGGAATTTCAAGCAGCAATCAACCGTCTATATTTTCTGACTGAGAGCAAAAGATGATCACCTGAAACAAAACGGGATTACAAGTGCTTTCTGCACGATTTGTAGTTTATGGTGTCCACGAGATTCCAAAGGCAAAAGTGTGCTAGTACCAATAATATGAAATATGTGTTTGGTGACTGATGTGAATCGGATGCAGTATTTAGAAGGAAACCCATGCAATGAAAATAGCTTGGTCCGTACTCCACAAAGTTTGACTGCAGAGTAATTCACAAAGCGAAGCTGAGTGAATTACTCTGCAGTCAAATGAGGTGGAGTGTGGACCAAGTTATTTTCATCAAGTGGCTTTCTGATTTTATCTCACCCCATATAACATTATTTATTGATAAAATGAATCACCCAATTAGCCATTGAGCATTGTGTAGGCGTACTTCAGAGCCGTGGAGTACGAGTTTCTTAACTTCATGGAGAAAATTACAGGGGTGAGATAAAGTGACGAAATTCTAGATAAAATATCAAATTATTTGAGATAGTTTACGAAATGTGTCAGATAAGTACACAATGCCAAATTTACACATCTTTCATTAGTGTTGGTATTAGTCTCAGAAAAGATCCTTCCATTTCAACGAGAAATCCTGTAAGTATTAGAGAATTAACTCACCTTTCCGTTGTTGGTATCATACCACAGCAATGCGTGATTCCGAGAAAGCACTTTACAGTCAAACACAGCATTGTTGGGAGCTGGCCTTGCTCTAGCAACCGACCGGCCTATTTTTACTTCTTCGTGTAGTGAAACACGTCTCTCTTGGAATGGATGCGAATTTGGTCGACAGATAAACACTGCCAGGGCTGACATTTTGTCAGTGGTCCACCGAGGCCTTCCTGGTTCACTTGGTTCACTAACCTAAGTTAGTGGGTGTTACTTCTTTTGAGATGTTGACACTGACAGCAGTGAGGTAAGTCGAGTGAAATGCTTATGCTGGTGCATGAAGGCTAAGCAAGTATGTCCTTGTAGATATAAGACTGGCATGAACACATAATATTGGTATGGAGAAACACGATATGTTGGGAGAACCCACGAAGCCTATCATATCTTTAATCCCTGTTAAGGATGGTGAATGTGTATTTGTCGATGATGAACGGTGACTTCAGTTGCAACCTGTTTTCGTGAACGTCGTGAACTTGGGAAGCAGTTTCCTGTCTGTCAGTCAACCCACGAGGACGAAACACTCCAGTCAGGTGAACGTAGAACTGACAGAGGACTCTTCCACCTTAAAGCAAAATGATACAGTTGAACATGTGAAACATTTCATAGGGAACCAAGTATTTGCTGCGTGCATCACCGTGTGTCAAATGATATTTTACTTGCCAGTAGCAGCCATATTGAATAAATAGATTCCCCTTTGACTGTCGCATTTTTTTCAGAGGAAATACTGTAATACGACTCCCATTACCCGATCTCTTGTCTCTTCTGGTGCACAACATATGCATACACGTCCTGTATTACCTCTATCAAATTAGAAGTTGCATAAACCTGTGTACTTACAGAGATTTCAGGGACATCTCCGCTTTGCTCCGACTGGGACAGCCATGTTGAATTTTTGTTGAACTTACCTCGTTTTGGGTTGGGGATGGTTCCCGCGATGTAGATGAAGACGCGATGTGTCGTCACCTGGTGTATAATATATGAACTAGATCTTATCGAGCCATTTATGGCGCCACCGCCACTATTACACATTGACTATCACAATTTGCATCCCATTGTCAGATATTCAAAAGCTTCAAAAGGCATTTTACAACCGTTTGGATGAACACCCCATAATTGCATAGGAATTAGTCCCCCACTCGTACAAAAAACAGGGGGCAAATGATGAAATGGAAAATACCATACAGTTTTTAATATTGAGTACCGCGGTACCGGGTAACATTGCTTTAAAAAATATGGAATCTTCCCCTTCGCAAAACATATTCCATGATTTCAAGGAGCATAAGAAAATCCGATATCCATGACCCCACCAGTTGAAGTTCAAGTTTTCTCTATTGAAAAGTATGCATGGCTCTTGTAAATTGTTAGGTAGCACATCAAAATGTACCGGTATACACATATAGACATAGAAGATTGGGCCTACCTGTGGTTCAATACCTCATGCTATCCCAATTTCGTTTTGTCCTGAAATATTCTGTATGTAACACTAGCTTTCCCGATCTACAAATATTTGTAATAAATAAGATTGTGAAATTACACGTTATCATCACGACTTCGTACAGGTAGGCCTAAATATATGTGCATAGCCTATATTTTCGTGAACGAGAAGGAGCGTTCACTTTTATGCGCAACTCTAGAGCTCCACATACTAAAAAGGAGGGTAAGAGAACTAGCTTAAGTATAAGCGTTTGTCGAGTGTGTAAAGGCGGCATTTCATCTCACAATATTTCAATCTCCCCGTGCTGTGAGGCATGTGCCACCCTTCTCCAACCCACCCCCACCCTCCGACCTTCCACCAACTTCTCCTATTCCCGTGCTGCCACCCAGGGCACTGAATTTTCATAAAATAACAGATGTGTTATTCCTGCCAACTGCTGAAAACCAGCTTAACAAACTCACTTTCCAGTCATAGGTTTCGCCCTCCGGTAAGCCTAAATAACTTAAGCTGAAGTTTAACCCTCCATCAGCTGGGATAGCGTTTGCAGGGGCACCTTCCTTGCTTGTATGCCATCCTTGATAATCTGGGGTACGCTGCCACCTCTTTTTACCCGTCTGGGTGAGGGGTTGGAAATATAACATTATGTAATGCCTACCCGGTACCCATCAACACAACGTTGTCTACATATCGACCTGCTCACCCACCATCCTGTCGCCCGCATCAACCTGCCTACCAATCAATCTGCCAACCCATTAACCTACCTACCCATCAATCTGCCTACCCATCAACCCACCTGTCCATCAACCTGCCCACACATCTACCGGCCCATGCATCAACCTATCTACCCATCTACCTGCCTACCAATCAAGCTTACCGATCTACCTAATACCGATGGACCTACCTATCCATATACCTGGCCACCCTTCAATTGGCCTACCCATTTACCTGCATACCCATTTACCTGCCTACCCATCTACCTGCCTACCTGAATTATGTAGCAATACAACATCACAAAAGAGCACCCCCTCATCGCTGGAAATACATATGTTATTATGTAATATTTTAGTCCAGCAACAACAGGATGTATGGGTGTCAACTATACAGATCACCCAACCCCATCTCGCCAGGATACAGGCAAGGAGGGGTGGCCTTAGACTGGCCTTCATTAGTCCCTTGTAAAGCAGATATATATGTATGTGTGTGTTGTAAAGTGACAATGAGAGAGGTATAAACTAGTTATAAAGGAATACGGATTTATAAGTAATATGGGTCATAAGAGAAATGTATGTTATGAAGTATATATGGAGATGCATATCTGGTGCTAGGGTGGAGGAAACAGAGATTAAGTACAGGAAGAGCCAGAGAGATCCTGGATTAGCTACCTGCCCACCCATCAACCTGCCCACCAATCAACCTGCCTACCCATCAACCTGCCAATCCACCAATCTGCCTATAGCAGCAACCTGCCTGCCCATTAATCTGCCTACCCATCAACTTGCACCAACTAGCGAGGAGAGGCGGCGATATTTGTATAATCTGTGTCATTGTCACCTACCCATCCCGTCACTGCTGATGTCAAGGGTTACATAATAATAGGCCTATATGTATCCCAGCAAGGAAGTGATGCTTTTCAGCAGCCTCTCCCTTCCCTATTCTCTTTCCACTACCTCTTCTTTTTTTAATTGAACAACTTTCTTATTTGAAACAAAGCACATGTATTTCGATTTTCTGAATATTCACTGATACTTTGTTTTATTGGCACCATAGATATAGATGAAACAGATAACAATAAATCCTGTAATATTATCACATGTGAATGCGTACCGATAGAAGACTGCAACACACGCAAATGATTTTTTTCTGCAGCATAGGACAAAAACTCAGCAATGATCTTGTCAATGACATAGTCGTGCATAATGTAAGTAGGGTAAACCTTAGTGGTTTTGAACTGGAAAACTTCAATAGGACAAACATAGTGAAGGAATTAAATAACATCTTCTGGTATAACTGATCTGGAATGTGAATTGTTAAAGACAACTTCATTGAATTCGGCAGATGACTTTACTATGGTGCTCCAACAAATGGTAAATGATAATGGATTCCCCCAGTCTTGGGATGAAGGGTGATAAACAAACTATAAACAACTGGTGACCAGTTTGTGTGCTACCCACTCCAGCTAAGGTGGTGGAATGGGTGGTACACACACAAATTTCTAGACATTTTCTAGAAAGTTCTAATTTTTTTATGAGAATCAACTTGGTTTCAGAAAAAGAGTGGGTGCAGAGGGTGCAGTCTTAAAATTGACTTAGTTTATCTCTGAGGCAATTGATGAGAATAACTTTGTGGTCGATGTATATGTAGATATAAAAAAGCTTTTTATCGTGTAGACCATAGAATTATCCTGTACAAACTGGTCGAGGCCAGCATTGGTCACAGCCTTTGCAAATGAATCTTATCTATTAAATAGAAAGTAGTAGAGAGACAATATGATAGCACAGACAGTATATAGTTCAAGTTGTTAATGTTTTGATGTTACAGGTTTAAGTGAAATTGATAGTGGATGGTGAACTAGAATTCAGCTAAACATTCAGGTCAATGTAATTGGCTTGAGAATGAGGTTTGGGAGAAAGTTAGTTAAGATTGTTGAGGGTTTAAATTTTTTTTAAAGAGGAAAAACGGTTGGGGAGGGGGGGATCAAGGACAAGGGAGGGGAAACTGAGGGGGGATTGAGCCCGACCTTGTAAATAACAAGGTTTTCTTTGAAGAAAGAAAAAACTAAGACAAAAAAATCAAAGAGGAATCAGGAGCCCATAGATGAGGGGTATTTGGATTCACAACAATTCAATGTTTGATATTTATGTGTGGATGGTAAAGGTTGGAATAGTATGGTTTAGATGTGAGTGGTTTTTTTCAGTTGGAGTTTGGGGAAAAGTGAAGGGAAGATTACAGATGTAAAGGATGTGGAGGAAAATAATCCACCATGATTCTGGATAAGGGATGCGAGAAGTTGGGAATTCCTTTACTCATGACTAACTTAACAGATAACAAATAATTCTAAACAGGGTCATCTCTACAAGTAATTTTCTGTTCAAGAAGAAACTTAGGGAGGATCTGGTATGTAAATATTGTGGTTGTATAGATACAGTTGAGCATTTTTTCCTCAGTTGTGAGAATGTGGATAAATTCTGGAAGAGTGTAAAAAGATAGTTCAGGTTTACAACAGACTGGTCTTTAACCACAACTTCTTGTTTCTGGGCAGGAAAGAGAAAGGTCAAGAAGCGCAAATATATAATTCTATATGTTTACATGTTAAGTTTTATATCTACCACCAAAGACTTTTTGGTAACAATGACCTCAGTGCATGTATATGATTGGAGTCTGGAAATTAGGAAGAGTTTGATGAATATTTTCAAGCTAGAAAACAAGGCTGAAAAATTTAAGAAGTGGGAAAAGATCCTACTGAGGTTGGGTTGAGTGATGGATTGTTAATCACAGCAAAGGTTTTCCAGTTTTTTAATTGGTGGAAAAAGGTGAAAGAGTTCAAGCCATCGGAAGGGTGATAGTAGAAAGCTACCAAGTGTAAATAGAGCTCAAGTTAAGATGGTCCAGTTATTCATTGAATTCAGAAAAGTTCTAGGGGTGGTTTATGTCTTGTCACAAAATCTTTGTTTTTGTGTTGTTACTAGGGCCACTTGTCTTATTGGTTTCTAGGTGTCATTTCGAAGGGAATTCTATCAGGGTTAAACACTTAAGATGGAGGACAGGTTCACAAAAGAAGTACACATGCAATTAGGATTTAGGGGTTGATATTATGTTAGTTATAGGGCTTTGATCAACGTAAATAGGTCAAGTTCCATTTGATGGATGAACATCACAGAGCCAATATTTAAAATTAAAGGCCTCCAGATGGCTAGTGAGGAGTTAATAAGATCCTAGATAGGACCTGTGGTTTTAAAGAAAATTAGTGCAGGAGATGGGAGTCAAATTAAGGTCAATTGTTGTTTCTAGTTTAAGATGGCTCAGAGGAAGAATTCATGAATAGTCAATAGTCGAAAGTAGAGAAATTGGTTATAATGTATAGAAGGGTTGATGTTGCAACCGTACAATGGAGGAAAAGGGGGGGGGGGGGGGGAGATCTTTTTAAAAAAACACACAAAAAAGGAGTGAGCTCAGATGTAAAGCTAAAAGCAGATCTCTCAACGGAAGATTTTAAGTAACATAGGTCATTTTTGTGGTGTCTTTTATATGTAAACCATTATATAAGGTACTGGGACTGTTCGTTCATTGATATTCATTTACAGAGGTTATTGTTCAGCGTTGGATGGTGCAAATGTACCTAAAAGAATATACTATTTTTCATCGTGGGAGCGAGCACATGTCAATGGAGAAGAATTTATTGGTTAAAGGAAAGGAGACAGTAATTTTGAACATGGAGAATGAACCAACAACTTTGTAAAGGATTTGTGATGATGAATAAAAAAGAGCGCTGCTCGAATAAAAAAAACAAAGTGTATATAACTGCGATCCTCCCATACATGGATTACTGTGACATCATATATGGAGCAAGCTCCTTAAACATGTTGAGTAAACTGCAGATTTTGCAGAACAAATGCCTGAGGCTCTGCCTACAGGTCGCCTGATATAAACCAACAAGGGCAAATATGGCGCCTAGGTTCTTTACACCACGTCCAAATTGTGTCGCTTATACCAAATCTGTTAGGTTTACAACCGCAGCGGCCTGGAATAAATGTACAATAGAACTAAGGAATACAAATTCATATGATGAATTAAAAAAAACTGACTAAGTATGCTAGGATGGAAACCTTACTGTGAATGAAGTAACTCAAAAAAAGATTAAAAACGGGAGAGAGGGGTTAGACCAGACCAGTTTAGCAGGAGTAACGTGTATGTCAAAAAATGTGTGCAATAATCAAAGCCTGTAAAGCGAGAAACATGTATGTTGAGGAGGGATGAAAGGGGGACTAGTTTTAAGGAAAACAAGGTATTTGGTCAGGTAATTGAAACCAGCCCACATAGGGTTGATACCTTTCCGACCTATTGGCCGAGGAGATGATTGTAAGACACCAAGACGTCTGTGTAACTATGGATGAAAAAAACGTGACCAATAAAGAAATTAAAAAAGAATTATCATCGTCCATTTATTGTGTTGTAACATGCATGTATATGTATGCATATATCATAACTTTGAAGTGTGCCAGTCACGTCAGGATATATCTATGCCTACTCTCAACAACAACGCATTGTGCATTGATAAAACGGACATGCAGAACAAGTTTTTTTTTACATCTAGGAATCAGCGCTTTCTGGTAATATGTCGGTGATCCACTTTTTCAGCTGAACGAGTTCCTCTCTACACATTGAATGCTGAAGTGTCCGGTAGCTGTGGAATTGCGCAGAGACACCTAGTGAGGAGAGTTTGTCGTGGGTCGCTCGTCCCCAATCGTGACGAATAAGCTGGTCAGACTCGCCATGGGCTTGGAAGAGGGGTGGAATGTGATCTGCTTTATGCTCCAACTCCTAAATGCAAAGAAATTGATAATTCATACCATGTTCCATAATGTGATTAGATTATATATACACTGTAAATGGATACAGGATATTACCAATAGACTGAACACACCTCAAACCTGTTGTCATTGTTTTTATAATTCCCCGATCATTCATCAATGATGAACACACCATTTGCTGCTAGTGTATTGAATAAGTAGACGTTTGTTTTTAGATTATTCTACCCATGCATAAACACATACGGATGGGGCCTTTTGATAACATGTAGACATAATGGTCCTTTGTTTCATTCTTGACTGCATTTGTTCTTTTTTTGTAAAGATTATTGTCTCAGTGAGTTATTATTGTTCTCCCAACAAATCTCGATCAAAAGTATTAATATAAAACGACCTGACCATGCTGTACAAGCTACAAAACGAGATAATGATTTACGGTTTGTACGGAACAAGTTATTTACACAGAGTTCCGTATGAACCGTAAATTATCATCGAGATTGTAGCTTGTAGAACCAGGTGGACCGTTTTATATTTACTATATACCCAAAATCAATAAAATAATCAATCAAATTTGGCTAATAACTAATATTCTAAATGACATGTATGGAACAGTGTTCAGTATTTTGCTGTACGGAATTTTTACGTATGTGGCGAAACGGTGCATATTTACAGTACTTATGGCATGGGTGTATAGTAAGAACATATAAACAGACAAACATACAAAAGTGTTGTTCACCTATAAGCAGGATTCAGTATGGATGGTATAACAATTAGCGTTGCTTTTTATGATATTATTCGCATGCGTATATTAAGAAATTAAACTACTGTGATTTTAGTATTGTACAATACCTTAAAGACGATGGACTCGTTGGCCAGGAATGTTGATAAACCAAAAACTCCCTTGATATCTCTCCGGAAACGGTATGCGACATGTAGGGCAACTACTCCTCCCATCGATAGCCCACCTATCAATTGAAAGACAAAAAATATGTACACCTTGGTAGAACCTTGCTAGTCCTCTAACAAAAGAAAACGGGAAAGTTTTAACGAGGGAAATATAGTTACAGTTAATTGCCCTATCTATAATTCCATGCCAATTGACATACAAATGACAGCTACCTTATAGCGTGCACAGATGGAAACAGTTGAAACTTGAAAAATCGTAGGGCCTACCTAGAACTACTTGTTTGGCTGGAATTCCTGATTTGACAACTTCCTCTATCAGCATACAGACTTTGTTGCAAATTTCATTGATGCTGTCTAAATCTTCCGTTAAACTTGGGTCTATCCCCGGCCAATCAAACCACACCGTATGTTGACGTCCTCTATCTGCAGAGTATTTCCTGCAATATATTGAAACATAGGTGAAAATCACCATTTATATGATAAGACAGGGTACACAGCGGTAGTAAATGAGTACTGCACACACATTTATCTCACCCCTGGTATTTTTCTCCCCATAGACTCAATATTGGAAACTCGTACTCAACGCCCGTGGAGTATTGTTGGAAAATATTCAATGGGGGATGATGTAACACATCTTAACCAACTAGTCAGTGATAGGGGTGGGGTAAAATCCGAACCGCAATTCATTTTGGTTTGCTACATAATCATACTCGGCTTTGCATCGTATAAGATTACTCCACAACGAAAACTCATGGCTATGGATCTCGATGCAGTTCCTTATTAGTACGTCCATTTAGGGCCATCCAATCTGGTAATCCATTGATAACAAAACCTTGTTGATGACACTAGATTCACTTTACTTATAACACTTCAGAAGTCCAGTCATCCTTCTCTGGGCATACTTACCGTTTAGGGGAAGTTGGGTATATGACCTTGAGATGACCAAAGCGAAAACCATCCCTTTCGGTATGCTGCTCAATTGTCATGGCAAAGTCCGTCCATGCCTCGACTCCAGGTCCCGTATCACCTGTGTTAGTGCAATGGGTAGGTGTTCTTATGCTTCTCTGGAATGAAACCTTGGTAATGTTTTATTTGTGGTCACAATAATAAACAAAAATGAAATCTATAGATGCTTCAATCATTCAGAATATAACTAAATTGTCAGACGTCTAGTGGCAGAGGCAGGCTTGAACATATAGGGTGTGTTCTATCGGATAGACCATATTTTGACTACGCCAGGCGTATGCCAAACATGCTTTAAAGTGTACTAACCAATAGGCCTGTTCCATGCCGGCAGGTAACAGGCAAACATATTTTATCAGTTTTTGATCGTACCACCGCCGTACGGCTACCACGGGTGAACATGTGGCCTGCTCCACCGCACAACGGTACTGTTATGTCCTGTCATTTGTGCAAATACAAATCATTATGTGTTACATATGTCGCCCTGCCAAATTTTCTGCGTGCGATTAGCATAAATCTGGCCATGGACAGTGTATTCTCAATGCTGGCTATAGATAAGCATGTGAGGGTGTTACGTAAGTCACCCTGAAAAAATGTCGATATTATTGTTGGTTTTGCTGTGTGTGGATCCCCAAATACCAACGCGTGTAGGGGGATCCCCATAATGTAGGTGATTATTTTTATGCGCTGCCCTAAAGAGCTGCGCATACTACCAATGTGCAGCTCAGATAATTGGCTTAAGTATAGGCACGTGCCTGCATATGTGCAGTCATCAAGACTGAGGTAAGGGCAGGACCCCGAAAGATGGTGTGTGTGGGGGGCGAGGTGAGGTTGTGAGAGGTGGGGAGAAGAGGCGCAGTCTCGGTGCCTACCTTCTCAAAAGCATGTGCTGCAGCATGTCCCTCACAGTGGGGGTAATATTGAAAAGATGTGAGACGAAATGCCGTCTTTACACACTCCATGGGTCTGTTCTCTTACACCCCTTAATGTACAGCGCTTCAGAGCTGCGAAAACAAACAACTTCAGAAAAAAGTTTGTAGCAATGATATGATGAGATCTTCTATTCATGTGTCCCAAATTATCTCTTCCTTATGGGGGGGGGGGGGGGGATTTATTTGCTATTTCATGCATTACATACAAAGGGGTCTAACTGTCTTTTGGCATTCCATGGGGCCCTTCTTTTTTGGAGTGGGGTGGGGCAGCTGACATTTCAGTATTTACAAGAGAGGCGACAACATTAATTGTGAAAGGGGGAAGACCTTTTTCAGGGGGGCAACTTTTTAAAGATTTTACCAGTCAGCGCCAACCTTGTAGTTGACGCTACGCAATACTCCTCGCTATCGCTCGGAGTATTACTACGCGTCAACTACGCGGAGAATACGGCCACTCAGATCGAAATCATGGTAATATTGTGTATATATAAGCATAGCTTATAATGATTGTCATGACTGAAAGACACCAAGTATACTTCTATGGTTTTTCAATCATTCTGAACAACTTTTTTTGTGCCGATCCTACATGGCGCGCTACGGCACTGTCTATAGGACACAACCATCTTTTGTCACCCAAAATGTCATACATTCGCCGGACGATCTTAGGGTTTCTTTGGTGATCTTGTTGTGACTGAAAAACAGGGCCCTGGTACTGAAGGTGCTAATCGAATATATCAAGCATGCGATACACTGGTTCCCCTGTTGCATATCACTAACACTGGGACATATTGGAGAAGTCCAGAAAATCGACACCAGGTGGAAGCCCTGCAGCACTGGGCCACACAATAAACAAATCTCTTGATCAAATTCAAAAGTGCAATAGTGTGTTGATCACACCAGTGTGTTCTACAATAAATGGTTGTATCCATATTGTGGACCAATGTTTATTATAGATCACCTTTTATCAAAGCAGCTAAATGACAAGGCCAGTAGGAGGCATGGCCACTCTAGAGACTAACTTATTGAGAAAGTATCATATGTGCTGAGGTACCAATAACAAGTATATTTACATTGCACCGGGAAGACGGTGATTACGTCACTCATTTAACCGTACCTGTTTAACAACTATGTTGTTGATGGTGGCATCATTAATGACTTTCTGGTTTCAATCCCTTTTTTAGCATGGGAAAAACAACTAAGCTGTTGAGGTCTTGTAACGGCTGTGGAATTATTCAACAGTCTTAAGAGAATGAAGGATGGTAAAGCAGGAAGTGGCTATGTCCAACTCAATGAAAGGGGGTCATTATACATATTTGTAAGACCAGAACAGGCGTCACCTCTTGTCCTGCTAGAGGTCGATTACACTGGCAACAGTATATAATGCGGCTATTCCACCAAAAAGGCTCTCAGCAGGTGGGTTTTTGCCCTCCGGCCGACGTTTGCCGCCATGCTAGTACAGCTCTAGTGTTGACACCCAGCCTCCCACACAATGTATGCGGTCAACATTTTTTTTTTTTTTTTTTGGTAATATTTTCTTTTATTGAACTGAATAAAAATTTTACATATCACTTCTGTTGTCGTATGACACTCATGGTCATTTGGTTTCTGTAATGTACTCGACGTTGCAGTCGTAGAGCTTATAAAATTAATACAAGCATAAAGATGTTCAATAAAAGAGGCACCAGACATCAATCCTATATGGATTGGTTTTCATGTCTGGGCCCTTGAAAATAACAGTGTTTTCTTCTTTTTGTGCTCACTCAACTACACCAGATCCATTTTGAGGCCATAATATTATGCAGTAAGAATTTCCAGATGTGAAAGTATTCAAGCCATAGACAAACAATCAGATTTGTATACGTGAATCTCAGAATAGCTTCATTAGAAGTATAATATTTAATTTTGGATAGCTATCTTATCCATCATACATTTCTTGCTGATACTTTTAAACTCTTTAAATGAGGGTGTGTTGCGAACAATGGGTGGAAGTGTGTTCCACATTGATGCACCTAGGTGATTCACAGATCTTGCATAAGCATAACAGTTGGGTGTAAGCATTCTTATCAAAGGGGCAGTGCCAGCTCTTGTGTTTCGGTCTAAGATATCAATATAGTTAATGTTTCTTGACCTTTTGTACATATAGTTATACATATGACTTGTCCTTCTGTCTTCCAAGAAGGGTACTTTCGCGTTGACATGTAACTCAATAATTGGGGTTCTTATATTACTCTGTAAACATACACGAAGACATTTATTTTGCAGCCTCTGCAGTTTTTGTAGAATCCCTTTGTTACTACCAGCATACAAAATATCAGCATAATCATAATACGGCACAATACTCATCTTATACATTTTGATAGCTGCAGATCTCGTTATATACGGCCTAAGTTTAACCAGTTGGTACAGTCTGTAAGAGATAGTTTTAATCATCCGTTCAATGTGTAAGTGATAATCGAGCCGTCTGTCAAGGGTAACTCCTAGGTATTTATAGGTTGGAACAGTTTGTAGTTTCTGATCATTTAGAAAAATATGAGGAAGATTACCCAGGTTGTTTCTTTTTGTTGAGAAGTACATAATTTTTGTTTTTAATGTATTAATACTTAGCTTATTTTGTAAGCACCATGTTTCTAATTTATACAGGTCTAGTTGTAAGCTATTAAATTGTTCATCTATTTCATATCCGTCTCTAAATATTACAGTATCGTCTGCATAAAGGCTAATACATGAATCACTTAGTGCTATTGAGAGGTCGTTTATGTAAACGAGAAAGAGCAGGGGCCCTAGAGTTGAGCCCTGCGGGACACCACATTGAACAATACCTGGTTTTGATACATTGTCATTGATTTTAACACATTGAGTACGATTTTGTAAATAGTTAGTCATCCATTGAAGGTTTTTTTCGCCAATACCATAGTCTCGTAATTTACTAATTAGTATCACATGATCAACTGTATCGAATGCTTTTTGAAAGTCGACGAAGGCGGCAACCGTTGATTTCGCTATGTTACGACTTTTAAGTATTTCATCAGTAAATTTAGCTATCGAATCTGTTGTTGAAAACCCTTTTCTAAAACCCGATTGATGTTTGGTTAGAATTTGATTAATATCTAAAAAAGAAGTAATTTTTTTATGGACAATTTTTTCAATGATTTTACTTGGATATGGTAATAGTGATATTGGTCTTAAGTTAGTTATCTTAAATGGGTCCCCTCCTTTCGGTATCGGTACCACCCTCGACGACTTCCAAGATTTCGGCAACACACCCTCACCAAAGGATAAATTAATCAAGTCAACAATAATATCAGGTATAATAAGAAAGGCATCTCTCAGCACCCGTGTATTTATACCTTCCACCATCGATTGTTTGTTAACATGAACAACATCGATTGTTTGTTAACATGAACGGGGTAATACCCACTCCCCACCTACCCATGAGTGGAGACTGAAAGTTCAGACAATTTTGGTAGTTTGGGCAGAATTTTAGTGCCAGAGTGTGCTATATACATTAATAACATAAAAGCTTATCTTTATTTACCTTCATTATTCGGTTAAACACAGTATTAAGTGGAAAATTTACAAGCTGTCATCATTCCCATACAAATCCCAACATGGGGGAACACTTCCTCACTCGATCCCATGTTTTGTAGTGCTGGAGCAGGTTATTGTTTCAAATGAACAGGAAACTATAGTGAAGTGTGATAATGCCACCAATGTCCACCAGACGGCCCTGGTAGACTGCCTGGCATGGTGGAAGTGGTCGCTGGGTGCCCACCAGGTGCCATGGGGGGATATATCTTAGTCACTGTTGAAACTTTATGGGACTTTTGCCATTGTAACTTTGTATGGTCAACAGCAGTGAACCTGTGGAATTGCTTAAATAAAATGATGGTGAGTAGATGCTTCGATTCCTACTTGACCTCCATCATAAGCTAAGGATGATGGAGATCGAGTTTGGAGAATGTCTGTACTCCAGCCAATGAAGTGAGATGTCTACTGCCTTTGGTAGTGGGTGTTGATCAAATTCAAATGTCAAGTTTGCAGCCACCCTGAAGTCCCCACAAAGTCTAACCAATCTTTCTTGATTACGGGCACCACAGGTGTGCTCCACACAGAATAATACATTTTGGACAGTATACCTTGTGTAGTATTCCTACTGTACACTAGGCGGCGCCACCGTTACCGCACTACGTGAGAGACGTTTATGAGCGATAATACACTTCTTCTATGAAAGCAATGCTACTGAGTTCAGTCTTATGTCCATAGCCTAAATCACACCATTTAAAGATATTACATTGGCGACGAAGGCTGTTAATCTATGCAGGTATACTTTCCTGACTTCAAGGAACCCAAGGTGGTGAGTGGAACTGGCTGGACATAAAATTTGGCAGATTTTGATGACTTTGATGTGGGTGTGTATTGGCACTGTACTGAGTCACAGTGAATGTAACTATAGTGTGTGCACTTTTGAAGACACTAGGCCCACAGCATCATTCTGTACTACTGATGAACTTTTGTACTGTGAACAACCTGTTTTAAAAGCACTGCACTGTACTAAATTTTGATCAAAATGGCTACACCTTGTAATATTGGGCCTTATATCAAAGAAAGGGAGACTTTCAAGGCATATTGTGAAAGGTTGGAGGCATATTTTGATGGAGAGGATTTAGTTACTGTAGAACTTGTCGGTGATGATGCAGTGAAAGTAGCACAGGAAGCGAAAAATGCAATTATCACTAGAAAAAGAAGGGGCATTTTTCTGTCACAAATTGGAGCGGAATGTTATACAACGCTTGCTAACCTTATTTCTCCCAAAGTCCCACGTGAAACTAAATTAGAGGATTTAGTGAAGAAATTAGAGGAACATTTCAACCCAACACCTCTTGAAATAGCTGAGTCATTTTATTTTGGTACTAGGAACAGAAAGGAGGGTGAGTCAGTGAATGACTATATTTTGGCTCTCAAAGAATTGGCAATTCACTGTAATTTTGGTGATAATCTCAACCGTTCTTTACGAGACCGTTTTGTCTGCGGACTAAATATACAACCTATCCAAGATAAACTGTTGAACACAGAAGGCCTAGACTTTAAGAAAGCTTGTACTATTGCCCAGCAAATGGAGCAATCTCATAAAAAATCCAAGGATTTTAAGTCTAGCTTATCTGCTAGTGCTGCTAGTTCTGATGTAAATAAGGTTTACAAATCTAAGCAGTTTAGCAAGAGTACCAAGAAAGTAAAATGTTTTAGGTGTTTTGGCAATCATAGTCCAGATGACTGTAAGTTCAAAGATGCGACATGTTACAAATGCCAACATAAGGGACATTTGGCTAATTCATGCAAGTCCAAATCCTCTAAGAAAGGGAGTAAGGGAAAAGTTCATTCTATGGACAAGCAACCAGGTTCTAGTGATGATAGTGAGGATGACCTGGGCATTCACAACTTGTTTTCCACTAACTCTGATAACTCTAAGAAAAAGTACACAGTTGATGTTGTAGTTAACAACCGAGTTATTCAAATGCAAGTGGATACCGCTGCAGATTACACAGTTATGGGTTGCGACAAATTTCGGAAATTCTTTCGCGGTAAGAAACTAAAAAAATCTGATGTTAAGCTACGTGTGTATTCTGGTGCTCACATACATGTCTGTGGGGAATTGCTATGTGATGTGGAATATAAGGGTCAAAAGAAGGAACTACCAATCCTAGTTGTAAACTGTGTGAATCGACCAATTCTGTTTGGCCGAAACTGGATCGAAGCAATCAAATTGGATTGGAATGACATTTTTGGAATCGAGAGTAAGGAAAAGACACTCAACGATATTCTCGGTGAACACGAGGATATTTTCCATGATAGCTACGAGGGCATTTCAGGATTCAAGGCCCATATCAAGGTCAAAGACAATGTCACACCTCATTTTGCCAAAGCAAGACCAGTGCCTTACTCCTTATATGATCAGGTCAATGCAGAACTTGATAAACTTGAAAAGAACAAGGTTATAACACCCATGAACCCTGAGGACACTGAATGGGCCTCGCCCATTGTTATTGTACCTAAAACCGATGGTAGTGTCAGAATATGTGGCGACTATAAGGTACATGTGAATGAATGTATTGAAGATGAAAAATATGCTTTACCTACTGTTCAAGATCTAATGTCTTCTCTTACAGGTGGTGAAATCTTTACTAAACTTGACTTGTCGCATGCATATGCTCAACTTGATCTAGATGATGAGAGTAGAAAATTTATGTCTATTAATACTCATCGGGGTGTCTATGGTTATACTAAGTTAGCATATGGTGCTAAGCCTGCTTCTAAGATTTTTCAATCCACCATGGACAGGATCTTACATGGTATTGATGGTGTTATTTGTTTTCAGGATGATATATTGATCCGTGCAAAAGATGAAAAAGAGCATCTTGAACTTGTAGAGAAAGTTCTGAATAGACTAGCCAAGTACAATGTAAAACTCAAAAGAGAAAAATGTGAGTTCTTGAAAGAAAGTGTTGATTACTTGGGTTATCGTATTGATGCTAATGGTGTACATCCATTACAGGACAAGGTCACAGCTATCAAAGAAGCTCCCGCTCCAACAAATATAAGTGAATTAAAATCGTTCTTGGGTATGGTACAGTATTATTCTAAGTTCATTCCACAGATGTCTACTATTGTTGCACCATTGAAGAGATTACTTCGTAATGAAGTCAAATGGAGCTGGGGTAAGTCTGAGCAAGAATCGTTTGATTTGTTGAAATCAAAATTGAGTAGCGATGCATTACTTGCACATTATGATGTGAAGAAACCGCTCAAATTGGCTTGCGATGCATCTAGTTATGGTGTTGGTGCAGTGATAAGTCATATTTATGAAGATGGTACTGAGCGACCTATTGCATACGCATCTCGTACTCTAACTTCATCCGAACGTAATTATGCTCAAATAGAGAAGGAAGCCTTATCTATTATATTTGGTGTTAAGAAATTTCACCAATATCTGTATGGTAGAAAATTCACTCTGGAAACTGACCATAAGCCACTTTTGACAATTTTAGGTCCCAAAAATGCTATACCAACTTTAGCAGCTGCCCGTATGCAGCGTTGGGCGATAGTTTTGTCTGCATATGATTATGATATCAAATATCGTAGATCAAGTGACCATTCTAATGCAGATTGTTTGTCAAGGTTACCACATGAAAATTCGGAGGTGGGTAGAGAAAGTAAGATATACAGTATCAATTTTGTCGGTACTCTTCCTGTAAAGGCTGATATTATAGCGAAAGAAACCAAAACCGATTCGATACTGAAGATTGTTTATGATTATGCTGCAAATGGTTGGCCTGAAAATATCAATCGAGAAGAGTTGAAACCGTACTTTATACGAAGATCCAAAATATCCATTGAAAACGGATGTCTATTGTGGGGAATTCGTGTAATAATTCCAACTAGTTTGTGTACAGGTATAATGGATGAATTGCATACAGAGCATCCTGGTATTTGTGCTATGAAGCGTATAGCGAGGTCACATGTTTGGTGGACTGGCATTGATAAGGATCTAGAAAATACTGTGTACCGCTGTAGTATTTGTCAGGATAGCCGTGCTCTTCCTGCAACCTCTCCATTGTATTCATGGAAATGGCCGAGGCGTCCATTTCAAAGAATTCATATTGACTTTTTTGAGAAGGAAAATATGTATTTTCTTATTATGATTGATGCACATTCCAAGTGGATTGAAGTTGTTCCTATGCGAAGCACAACTGCTGAAAGAACTATTGACGAATTAAGATTGATATTTGCTAGACACGGTTTACCCGAAGAATTAGTGTCAGACAACGGTCCTCAATTTGTCTCATCAATGTTTTCTACATTTTGTGATAAAAATTGTATAAAGCATGCTCTCTCTCCACCATATCATGCAGCGACGAATGGAGCTGCAGAGAGATCTGTAAGACTGATAAAAGAAATGTTGAACAAACATATTCTTGAGAATCAAAAGTTGTCATTAAAACATCGACTAGCGAATATTCTGTTCAAATATCGTACGACACCTCATACTACTACTGATAAGACTCCGTCTGAATTGTTGTATAAGCGTCAGTTACGAACAAGGTTAAGTTTAGTGAAACCGAATCTAGCTGAACATGTTGAAAAGAAACAAGAGCAACAGAAGTTATATCATGGTAGAATCAGAGAAAGGCATTTCGATGTAGGAGATAAAGTTCGTATCAAATACAATACAAAAGGTCTCAAGAAAGGTTCAGATCGTTGGGTTAGAGGTAAGATTATGAAAGTATGTGGTCCGCGTAATTATGTTGTACAAATCGGACAGGCTACTCGTTTTGTGCATATTGATCATATATTGGCTGATCATGTTCAAGATAATATTCCAGAATATGATCCATCTGAGTTTGTATCTACTAGTATAGATGTAACAACTACTGATACACTGCCTGTTATGGACAATGATAAAGGTATAATTGAACCACCTGAGCCTGTTGAAGATGTACCTGAGTCACCCAATGTCCTCTACAAACTCCCATTCATGCAGAAACTCCAATACCGAGGTCTCCAAGTCCTCATATTGAATCACCTGGAATGGCAACTCCACCTCCACGTAGAAGTTCAAGGGTTAAGAAACCAATTGTCAAAATGGATTTGTAAATTGGTAAATGTCATACACATTTATTTGTGTATTTGTGTTACATTATTGTATTATGTACTTGGTAGCTTAAGGGGGAGGAATGTAGTATTCCTACTGTACACTAGGCGGCGCCACCGTTACCGCACTACGTGAGAGACGTTTATGAGCGATAATACACTTCTTCTATGAAAGCAATGCTACTGAGTTCAGTCTTATGTCCATAGCCTAAATCACACCATTTAAAGATATTACACCTTGCTCCACCAAATGATGGATTTCTGCATCAACCAAAGGCATATGGTACTGAGCATTACAAAATCTGGCCTTAATTTTCTTTAGGGTGCCCATATCATCCATAAAAACAGATGCGTGTTCATCTAATATGGCATCTAACCACTTTTGAGTGTCCTGAGCTGCGACCTATGATGTATGGATCCCCTTGGTCTTAGTCCAATACAGTGTTATTTCTTTCAACCACTCACACCAGAACAGTATAAAGCTGCCTTTCTTTACAACATACAAGTGAACATGTTTGTCAATCCTGTTCAAACTTCACTTTCACAACACCCTTAGATTTACCCTTGGACTTGTACTGTTGTTGTTGTCGCTGAGTCAACATGGGCCTTGACTTGTATTTAAACATAATTTGGTCTGTGTATAACTTCTGGACAGAAGCATTTTCTCTTAATTCTGTGGCATCCTTCTGAGCTACTTCCATAGCTGTAGATATGACAACAGCTGCCTCCAGAATTAAATCAGCTTCCAACAGTAGTTTTATTGTATCTGCTCATTTCTCAAACCACACACAAGCCTATCTCTGATTGAATCATTTAGAGTTGCCCCAAATTCACAATATTCGGACAGTATCCATAGTGCCGCCAGGAATTCTCTAATTGATTCCCTTTCTCTCGGCTCATGCTTATGAAAGCAAATCTTTCAGCAATAACCAAAGGCCTTAGATTACAATGTTCCTTCATTAGTCTCACTAATTCATTGTAGGCAACATACTTCTGTTTTGTAGGTGTGGTAAGTCAGGACAGCAGCATATATGTGACTCCTTCCACACTGGACAACAGTCTGGGAACCTTTTTCTCGTCAGCCAAATCATTACACACAAAAAATAACTTGAGGCTTTTGCTAGAGACGTTCCAACTCTCTTTGTCATCATCCTTCCAATCCTTCCTGATCATACTGGCAGTGATGGGTCTCCCATCTCTGACAGGTACTGGAGGGATTCTCTTCCTTGACTGCTTCACAAAACGCAATGGAACAAACGCTGTCAGAAACTGAAAGTACTTTTCTTTGCACTTAAGTGAGTTCACCAGTATTACTCAGTCCAAACCTTCTTTGACATAACCTTCAGAATATACTTGACCATTTCTGCATAATATTACCACAATCCTCATACCCAGAATATCATGTTTACATAGTGTGGGACGCATCAGCAACACAACCCTGCCATATTTTTGCTTAGCATGTGTACTTTTATTTCTTCAAAACCAGAGAGTTCCACAGTAATACATTGACCTGAAAATACAAATTCACTGCAGTGGCAACCCTCCATGATTTAGAACTGTAGTTCTCTGATCTACCATCAGAGCCTCCACCATCTTAAACTGTTAGACCATTTGTTGTTTGTTAGATTTTGATTAGATTGTGATTAGTTATGCACAACCAGTTATTAAAGGTATATAGAAAAATTTGCCTTGAAGATTAAAATCCATGTCATGAACGCATATCTAAAGTAAAGATCTGGGGTACTGTGCTAGATTTTGGTTTAGAGCTAGATATTGTGATAATATCTTAATAGAATATATCAAATTTCTATAAAGTTGCTTTTCACATAGTAAAACCCATGTCATTTTCTTTAAAACTTTCACTGAATATAGATATATAGTACTATACATTTCAGTTTTAAAAACCATAGGTCACTGTCCTTGTTTTTGAGAGACTTGAAGAAAACCATATTTTTCAGTACATTTTCCTATAGGATACCATCAAATATAAATTGGCTTAATTTATCTATTGGGATTGGATAAACTGTACAAAACGTTATAGTTACTGATATTGAAGTGGAATGAATCAGAAGGAACCACTTTTGCCTGATAATTGACAATATTTAGAAATCACCAGGTGGCATCAGAATTGTCTGATTACCTACTATATTTAAAACGGTAGAATTCCGTCGAATCCGCTTGAAGTGGCTCCCGCACATAGAGACAGAGTGAACCAGACCTAGGCGTGGAGATTGAAGAGCCACGAGAGTGAGAATCTCGTGGATGGAAAAACTAGAATCTGTTCTTCTTTTTTGTAGATCTATTGGCAGATATACCTTTTCTCTTATGATTTATTTAGAGCCATGCCGAAATCAAAGTTTAGTAATGTAGTTTTTCTGATCTGCTAATCTCGAGAGAAAGCAATGAGACCACTACGCTGGTTGCTGGCAAAATACCTGTGTCACGCTAGTAACCCTTTCTAAACTCCGCTGATTACCCCCACCCACCAATAGCAGTAGTTGGCCACAGTGTGGTAGCACCACAGAGTAAATAGTATATCTCTACTCTGTGGTAGCACCTATCGTTGTGGAGCAGTCAGCAGAGCCTCCGGCTGGGGAGGCGGACGTCGGGTGTTCGAACCTCGCTTTCGGTAGCCCGTTATTTCATTTTCTATATTTTTACTCGGGCTCGACGAAGTCGCTAGTATGCTTTTAAAGCTAGACTGAAGCCTATAGTGCAGCGAACTTCCACCACCACCAAGTGGCATGTGAAATTAGCTTTTGTCACTCTCCCAGCAGAGATCATGCGCTCTACTTCCTGCGGTCGCTTGTATCTCTGTAGACTGTAGTACGTCCACTTGTTGCTAGGTGCCAGGGCGCTCATGCTCCCAAAGTGGTAACCCGAAGGCGGCGCGGTGCGTGGACGGACTAGTATCTCTGCCCCAACCTGCCTGTTTGGGCCCAGGGGGCCGTTTTATTTTTAACTCTCGTTGGTGAGGAGAACTCGCATGAAGGAGACCTCCACGGGCGACCTATTGGACGAGAGGTCGTCAATCGCGTTTGATTTACCCTGTCGTCTGTAGGTAGAGAAATCCTTGTCATTGGAGAGAAGCCCAGGACAAAATAGGCCTGTAGGAGAGTTTGGAGGAGACTTGAACGAGGTCTCGTAACCAGTCTCTTCCTATTGGCCAGATTCACTTGTTTACTGGTCTCCTATTGGTTGCTAATGACTCTTTCTTTAGTCAGCGCTGTGGTGACACATAGTGGTATTTTTGGGAACTAATTTCATCATTTATGAATGTATGTAAATCTAAGTAAATGGGACAGTAATTCTCCATGCGAGACCTCCAGTTTTTATTAAAATCATAATAAATATATTTCCGATAGTTCAAATGAATTAAAGAGCTTTAAATTTGTTATTTTGAATCACCCACGATACCCCTAGAGGTGTCGCCCGCTAGGAGAGCTGCAGGACACTTTTCAGGAGGTCTCCCTGCCCGAGGATAAAAAATAAAACGCGAATGGACGAGAGGTCGCACATCGTGAGCTACAACTCTCCTTCCCGAGGATACATTGAATTATCAAACCCAAACCCTCGTACGACCTTTCCTTTGGCATTTCAAGTCTCCTCGGGCAGAAAATAAAACGACCCCCAGATCTGGCCCCTATGCCAGTTTTTGAAATATCCTAAATTCTGAGGGCTTTTGATCGTATTTTGTGTTCTACTTGTAAAAAGAGATGAATGTATTTATATGGTAAATAAAATACTCTTATTTCTGTTATCATTTATTTCAAACCAGACACAATCGCTGGGATTACTTTCTACAGTGGAAAGCACCTCATGTGTTGCAGGGCTTTGATTTGTCAACAACGCCCATGTGCTCCTCTGAAGGGGCAGCCTAATCAACTGTGGATTCCATTATAAAATGGTTTAAGTATGAAAAAGAAACAGCCGGATTGTCTGTAAAGCTCCTTTAACAATTCCCATATTTCCATACTCATGAAATGTGAGTGGTTTGGCTTGTATAACTTTTGGCAGTTGCCTTGTTTTGAATCTGAACTAGCGACTTCCTCGAATCGTATTTGGCTAGCCCCCCATCCCCCCCCCCCCCCCCCCCCCAGCGGGTATACGGGAAACCATCGTAAACTCGTGGTTATCATTTCGTATGACACAGGTGCTTGAGCTGATCATCAGCGATCATAACACTATGGATTGACACCAGCGAAAGTTGGAAAACCATTGGTTTCTCAAGAGAAAAAAATAGATCAGAAAACTACAATACCAAACTTTGATTTCGGCATGGCTTGAAATGAATCATAAGAGAAGAAGTTTGTCAGAGTATAGTCCTACAAAAAAGAAGAACAGGTTCGAGTTTTTCACTGTACGAGATTCTCACTCTCGTGGCCCCTCATTCTCCACGCCCAGGTTTGGTTCACTATGTCTCTATGTATGGGAGCAACTCCAAGCGGATATCACAAAATTCTACCGTTTTAGATATAGTAGGTAAATATTCGCTGGTCTCCCTGTTCTCAGTGTATACCCAGGGAACAGGCTTTAGGTTGGGGCAGAGACTAAGCCAGCACTAGCACCACGAAAGATCTTGGGAGAGAGTGAGCTTTTTTAAGTTGGCTGGTACCCGCCTGTATCGAACGATAACAGGCAGGTAGTACCCGCTGGGCGCAGCTATGGCACTGGTTGAATGGTGGCTTCTCAGTGTATACCCAGGGAACAGGCTTTAGGTTGGGGCAGAGACTAAGCCAGCACTAGCACCACGAAAGATCTTGGGAGAGAGTGAGCTTTTTTAAGTTGGCTGGTACCCGCCTGTATCGAACGATAACAGGCAGGTAGTACCCGCTGGGCGCAGCTATGGCACTGGTTGAATGGTGGTTTTAGAGTCTATCATAATAAGTGCCTGACAGACCCAAAACCAGCTCGATTTTCTAAAGCCAACTGACACCACACTTGCTGCAATGTGGTTATCACAAGCAATACAATCTAATGGGATATAAAACTGATACAATCCAATGAGAGGAGGTAAATATGACTAATCACATGAGATAATAGTTGAAATATTGATCAAAAACGAACTTTGGTGACTTTGACAAGTGCTTGAGCAATAATAGGGCCACAGGTGCTTGACAAGTAATTGTGTGAGTACACTAGTATCTTGATCAGGGATTGACTGTCAGTATGGTTTGAATACTCAACAACAAAGAAAACATTGTAATGAATCATTTTCCAACTAGATATGTCATCTAAAATCATTCTATATTGACAGTGTGGTCATGGTTTGGACTTGCCTCCGAATCGGTCACACACGCCATCATGTTCATTTAAGGTCTATAACCCTCACATTGCTCACCGAGGCCACCAAAATCAGGCATATCCATCAGGCTATCCCTGCGGGTATTTTGCCGCTGTGCCTCCTAGCGGCTACCCGGGGAACTAGCGTACCCGGTACTTTTGTAAGATGCCTGCAAACTCGCCAGCACGGCCTGTGGGTTTGTACACTATAAACATGTAGTAGACGCCCAATGACATGGGATGCAACACCTTGGATCAGTCCAATAATTAATGGACTTTAAAGTCGAGTGTATTGACCATAGAAATATATTTCATACTATTCTAGAATGTGGTAATATGGTAATTATCATGAAACATCACAAAATTTCATATGATTGTTTATATGGCATGCGTTGTCTTTGCAGAATGATATCACAAAGTGGAGCTGAGTGATATCTGTAGCAGAAAACAATTAATGCCATGTACACAATTATATGAAATTGAGTGATGTTTAGATTTTATCCTACCCTGTCACACAGTTATATGAAATTGAGTGATGTTTAGATTTTATCCTACCCTGTCACATGTTTTTAACTTCATATACCAGTGGCATATAAATATTTTATGGCATAACCGTGGCATACAGTCACACTATGTTAAGTCTATGGATAATTATATGCAGGCTAGGATAAACCTACATATTGTATTCAAATGATTATAAAAAATGCGCTGGGATTTAATGAACTTTAAAGAAAATGCACACACCTACACAAATGATACACTATTACTAGTTACTATCATGCAGTCCCAAACGTATAAAAATTACACATTCACAGAATATATATAAAAAATTATTGGCAAAGTGATGGAAATTTGTTTCTATTTATACACTGATATTCCACTAGATAACGGGCAAACAATTGGAATTGGTGTTTTAGGTGGTTCATGGATGCCTTGAGCCCGGGACGATTCGAGCTCTGGACGCCTTGAGCCTTTCCATGGACGCCTTGAGCCAATCCCATTTTGGTTTCCTTGAGCTTCTACATGTAAAAAACTTTGAAAAGTGTACTTATACTGGTTTATAGTCATATACTCAACCCTAACCCTTACCCAACCCTTTTCTAACCCTAACCCGCTAATCGGAACTAAAATGAGGTAGGCTCAAGGCGTCCAGGGGGTAGGCTCATGGCGTCCACGTTTTCGCGCTGGCAGGAGGCTCAAACGGTAAAAGGCTCAAGGCGTCCGACTATAGTGGTGTTGTACATGGACAGTGTACGGTACTCCAACTTAGTCCAACTCCAAGTGTAAACAAAACATGTGCCACGCCCACACAAAGATGAAGGGTCAATAGCAGATCTTGATGCGAGAATCAAAAACCTCTAATTCAATATATTGTAGTTTTAGTACTGTTAGATGTGAATTTGTAACGTACATGCTCCGTGAAGAAAAATAACGACCCCTGTGTGCTCTTTCTCACTTTGTTGGGCGACAAAATGTGAAGTTGCAATGGACAGCGCCATCTTTCCCACAATCTACATCCGGTATGAAGTGCGCCTGCGTGTGCATTCCCATGTTGGAGCGCGAAGGGCTTGAATCCGTCACCGTAAGTGTATTTATATTGTCATTTATTTATCAGAATAGTGTATATTTACAGTTTATGTTTCATACAGACCCAGTATACTCTGTTGAGAGTATACGTCATGATTTTCCATTGTCCGATCGCCCAATCTGGCGTTTTCATTCCCACTACATACTCGGATTAGCCTCCCGTTTGTGGTGCGGTTGTCTTGTTGTGGATGTTTAGGGCAAGTTCGATCGTGAACAAACTGTCGGGAGTTGTTGTTTTTGATTTGGTCACAACATCATTGCTACTTAGGTCCCAAACAGACGGTAACCCAAAGGTGATTTATAGATGATATTATCTACAATTTAAATGATGTATGTTAAAGATGTTAAAAGTTCTGAAGTGCTGGTGCGAAAATAGGACAGTAAACTGACGGTCTCAGTTGCTTTGGGCGCTCCTTGGAAACGTGTAAACTAGCCCGTCAGTACGTACTGTTATCTCTGACACTGACAGCAGTAGATGCAACCATGACAGTGTTGCTGTGGAGTCTTAACGTTGTATTCTTCCATTTCTTTAGCAGCACAATTGCTGTAATACGTACCAATGAATATAAGAAATAACAACTACCAAATTCGTCATTTCAGTTCTATCTTAAAAGTATTAGGTGAGATCCTAGTATTACAATTTACAGATTACCGTCCACCGCCCGCATGCCTTTGAAGGGGGCCGCATGAAACATTTCATTATCCTAAAAAAATTCATTGTTTCAAAAACAAGAAGGTTTTACACATCAACACCCACAGCCACACCACCTAAACCCACGTAGACCTACACCACCTTACAACCCATGAATCTAAAGTCTTAGTGCTTGTGTATAACTGGCTCTGGACTATGATTGTACCCCCAGTACCTTACGAAGCGCTAATGTGAGGTGTATGGTTGAGTATAAAAGAAAATAATGAAAAAATGCCTCATCAGTTTTCGAAAAGGCTTGGGCAGTAATCTGTAATAGGACTTCCCATGGCCTAACACTAATATACTGTCACTCGCACTCTCAATATTACTGTAGTGTTCGCAAGTCAGTATTGAGATCTAGATCTAGAATCTACATCTAGATCTAGTTATGGGCCTTTTTTCAGAGATATGCATAAAAGTGTACATTTCCTGAATGTTTTTATCAATCTACATGCAATGATATTGTAAATCTGAATGCAATACATTGCCATTTCTATTCTCCGACATTTCTAGTTTTAACATTTTTGAATAAAAATATCAAACGATATGTTATAGTCTGTCAACGAATCACAGGCTCTAGTTCTTTGATTCTGTCAAAATAATCTGTTGATCATGATGGTACATGCAGTCAGACACAGTATTTCTCACAGCTCAATGAATAATTAACATATCCTACATTTAAACTAAACATGCCCCCCCTCCTACATACACAAAAAAATAATGCTGCCTCCTATCATAAATATGAATGCTGTCCTATTATTATTTTCTTGTCACTGAAACCAACTATAACGTTTATAGTGTCATAGACTTTGGATTTGGCGCCATCGGTGTCTAGTCAAAGTGGTGTCATCAGTCTGGGAAAGTGGTGCCATTGGTCTGAGGTTATGCCTCAGTCTAAGTGCCATTGGTCCGTGGTACAATCAGTCTAGTGTATAAGTCTGGACGTTAAACTACCCAGACAAACAAAAAAGTCTAGTGTATAAAGTCGCTTGTTTTAGCCCGATGGCACTTCAAATTTAGAGTTGGTTTCAATGATGATCATCAATAAGGGAGGGTTCATAGAAGTACGGTGAGGGGCAGGTTGGTATAAGACGGTGCAAGTTCTTCATACACTAACCATATTGAGAATGAAAATGTTGACAACTAACCTAACATCTTATCCACTGAATTTAATAAATTTTATATTTGTTATATTACAGAAAAAAACTCTTAGCACTAAACAACCACAAAACTTCATTGGGGTGACCTGCAAAAGCTGCTTGAATTCTGTACCAACACAGAAAAACAGCAATGAAAACGAAGCGTGACTGGTTCTGTGACCTCTCAAGATAGGATTTACCACTACGTAAACGGACTCCCAAGATGCCGACCAAAGAACCCCCAGACTCGGACAATGACTCGGATGTAGTCGTGATTACGCAGAGAGATGCGGACGACGCCGACACGGCCGCCGGGGAGGAAGAAGCCGAGGATGACGACATCATCAGTGACACTGACAGTGGCGAGTCTGTAGAAGAAGAGTAAGTGTCCATTATGACTTTTGTAGTCTCCTTTTGTAGGTCCCCTGGGTTTCGTTTTAACCTGTCGTCGTAGACATTTCGCATGGGGACACATATGGTGGCAGGACCGGATCTTTTCACGTTTTCCTATTTTCGATATTTCAGTCAGGTTTACCAGAACGAAGGGAATTGTTCAGTTACAATGACTCTTTACATGCATTTTGCAACATTAACCAATAAAACAGTACTATTTGAATATCCTTGCAACTGTGACAATACCTGTACCAGAATATTTTGCATAGAAGTTTGTTGAGGCCAAAATCTGACGCTTTGAGTTATTTCCTAATGATTTAAAAGAAAGTGAGGAGTGCATGCCCAGTTTGTGTCTTTCAGAACGTGGTTATAGCGTTGGCACATCTAATTCTATTCACGATTGCATTTTTTTTATTTGAGATTTTTTACATTGATATTGTACTGACTTTCTAGGTCAGGATTATGCTCATCTTGTCCTTTTCATAGCACTGCTCTGATTTCTTGGTACACTTGTCTGTGGCTCTCAAATAACGTGGTAATTTTTAGTCGGCGCCAACCATCTTCTGGTCCACCTCGGGTCGTCACTAAACGTCCCCTATCTACTGTCCATATAAAACCAGCGTAAGTAGGCAGGGCCTGGTGTGACCTCTAACATCCTTGACTCTTGTGTGACGTGTTTAGCAATATCTATCTAATGTGTTCATGATGTGAAGTCGAAATAATTTACTTTCATCAAACATAAAGATCATATTGCTATTAACATAATTATTACTGTTTGTAAGTATTTAGAAACCTGACCACCTACTCTGTCCCAACGCTTTAAGTTTGTTTTCGAGGATGTCTATGGACAAAACAAAGTACCGTACGAAATTGAAAGATTTGAGAAACTTAAGCTTTCTTATATGATCGATGAATGTATTTAGTACACGTTAAGAACTATCGTCTGACAGAAGAGGGGAAGGTGACACCACTGTAAAGAACAGATATGGTAGTTTTCCTCTTTAAAAAGGAAATGCTTGTAAACATTCTATTTATGAAAAAAAGTTCTTTTGTAGAACGAAAAAAATAAATTGGTCCTCAATCACACAAATAAACAGTGTTTCAAACCTCCCAACACACCCAAGCCCTATTCCTCGGCAAAAAACGATGAATTTTCCATGTAAATTCCACATGAAAAATGTTCCTCTCTTTTTTCAAGACCCCAACTGACATTCCTGAAAGAATTTTGATTATAGAAAAAAGCAACAACGATATCATAGTGCTTAAGTTAGATCCAACTTCCGTTACTTAATGGTTCTCTGAGCATAGTCTCAGTAGACCATAGTATTACTCGTTCCTCACCCGATAGACTGATCAAATGACTCAGAGGGTGCTTCATATATTGGCACCGTTACAACCATGTATTGAAGCTTTAGGGGTTAAGGAGGTTCCAACCACAAGAAAAAAACATCAGGTAGCACAGGTATAGTGTTCTTAAGCAAGTGGAATTCTCTTCCATTTTTGTAATTTTAGAAGGACATTTACATGTATATTCTATTTTTCAGTTGTTGTGACCCTCACCATATATGTCCTACTAAGCTGGCCCAATCAGTTGCTTTTTATCATAAAGCGTCGGCTAATTCAGTAACTTTAATTGCGTTACGCTGAACAGATCTATGTAAAATATTTACATAGCCAGGAAATTACGTTTATATAGCGAAATGTAGTTCTGATATGGTTTCATTTCAATTTTTTCTCTGGTTGAGCTTGAGGTGTTTTTTTTTTAGGGGGGGGGGGGGGGGGGTCACGTCTTAATTATTCATTTGATATTTAGAAGTTAAAAACAAAAGGGAGTGAGCTGTTGCTATTCTCCAGGATTACTTATTAAATGCAGAATTATCCTATATAAACAGCAGCAATTATTATGTACATGTACAGTATTTCTACTGAACTGTAGGTAGGTCTGTAGATATTGAGAATATCTGTTCTATACCAAGGACAAACCACAAGCGGTTCTTTCCCTAGATGGGTTGCTCTCTTGGAAGCAGCCTGCGTTGCTACTACTACCGGAAAGTAGCCGGCCACACGCCAGCACCAGAAGTGCTATGCCCTAAAAACTGTAATCGGCGTCGAGAATAGAAATATTTATTGATTGGTTAGGGTGGCCTGTGCCTCGTCAAACCTCGTACCAGACGTGACCGTGTAAGACCTGCACTGGCGGCAGCCCGCATCTGGATAGCGTGTACATCAGCTGGCCCGCCTGGTACAGTGTTAAGGGTACACATAGACTTGTTGATGAAAATACCTATATGAAACAAAAGTTATGCCTAGTGAAAAAAAACCCAGGTTAACATATGGGCCGCGAGATTGCTTATTCTCGAATTATTTGGTCAGGCGGTTGCACAATTTGGTTAAAATATGTAATATAATCTAGATTTTAAAGGCAGTATTCTGTCTACATTGAGTTTTACCCTAATTTGAAAAAATCGGTATTTACATGTGCTGAACACATGTTGACCGTGACTATTGGACCTGTATGCATAGTAGAGCCTCGTCTCGGGTGTCTGATAAAACGTTGAGAATGCCCCTAGACACCCTCGTTCATGTACCTCGATATATGGGCTGGTGAGTGGACAGAGAATACGGGATATTTCACTGAAAATAACACTTCATACTGGTCACTATTAAAATAATCTGACGTTAGTTTGCGTAAGTCACCAAGTAAAGAGAAGAATGGACGAGGTTGGAAGTAATTTTATAATTCTTTTTTAACTTTTTGGCTGGAGGGTGGGGGGGGGGGGGGGTACCTACATTTGAATGATTATACCGTAGTACAGAACGACGAGGAGAGCACACAAGGACAAGAGATGTTTATTAACGCACAACTCTGGCTCCGGTCGGGGAGGAGAACATCTCGATCCCATTGAACCCTCTGGACCATGCAGAGGTTCGTCTGGGGGAACCTCTGGATGAGCCGCTGGTGCCCCTCCAGATTTCTCACCACAATAACTTACACAACTGGCAGTTGTTTAACTGGCTGATTTGGATTTACATTGATCATTGAAAGTTGAGACTTATAGTTTTTCAAGAATTGATTGTACATTATATACATATTTGACATGATAAGTTAGTCCTACATCGATTATTAGGTGTGACAAGAATGAATATCACTGGCACATAATTGCTTATAGAACATTCAAATCAGAGAACTTTGTCGGTATTCGGGCGACTCTTTTCAGTATACTAGTGACTTTTTGGGAAACTGCAGATTGAATAATGGAATGATGTTGGCTTTTTGTTTCCTGTAACTAAGTATATGAACCATTTGGAAATGTACACTTTATATACGTACATATATACATATTCTATGTATTTGGCATGGATTTGATTTATTACTAAAACTCCTTTTAATAGTACATATCCCAAGTTACTTTTAAGTAGTACCTAAAAATCATCGCTTTTGATATGTACTAGCGATTTCGTCAGGTCCGAGTTAGGGAGAAAAATATTTTTTAAAAACCCAGAAAAGTCAATACGTGAATCGAACTCCCTACACCCGCATCCCTAGCCAAACACTCTGCTGACTGCACCACAGAGCTAGATGTCTGAAGTGGGTCAAATACTTAGAGTGGTGGCTGGAGTGGTGGTGGGTGGGGGGAGGTTGTCAGCGGAGTTTTGAAAGGGTACCAGAACCATGGGAGGGAACCAGCGAAATGTAATCTCATTGGTTTCTCACAAGAAAGGTAGATTAGAAAACTACAGTTCTAAATCATGTTTTCAGTATGGCTAGAAACAAATCCTAAGGATAGAAGTACATCTGTGTAGACAAACACAAAAAAGAGTAGCAGGATTCAGTTAAGAACTGCAGGAGATTCTCACTCTCGTGGCTCTTCAATCTCCATGCCTAGGTCTGGTTCACTTTGTCTCTATGTACGGCAGCAACTCCAAGCGGATATCACAAAATTCTACCGTTTTAGACATAGTAGGTAAATAAACTAAGAAAAACAAGGCAACGTTCTTTCAACTAGTGATGCTACCTTGATTGTACAAATATGTTTTAGAAATAGTCATCCGGCATGCAAGCACGGTACTCCACTATGGCGCACGCTTTCAGGTGCCTGGATGCTGACGGTGGGGATGGACAGTACGACACGTATAGTGTCTATGGATTAGCGAAAATCAGTTGTATGATAGGAAAAATTTTGATTGCCATGCTTCGGGGCGAAATAGAGACCCTAGATTGTGCACACCTGCGTTCTTTTCCTTAGCGAATTGTCAGTAGTGTAACAGTGGGAGGTATTTACTACCATGCTTGCAAATGCAGTGGAACAATGAGATTGCTGCATTCGTAAGTGGGGGTTTAGAAGGCGTCCTGCAATGCGTCTCTAAAAGGTAATATGGATCCAGTATACGGTTATGCATGCAGTCTCTATTTCCGCCATCGTAATGTAATTGTGATACGAGGTACAGTGTTATACAGTAATTCTCCCAGTCTTTGACTACTCCGCAATCTTTATGGATGGGGCTAACAAACCAAACTTGGATAAGATGCAAAGACTCAAAAATAGGGTTTTTCGGATAGGTCTGACTAATTATAGCATGGCCCATACTGACGAAGAGCTGCACTCTTGCACCAAAACCAAACCTCTAGCACATAGGAGAAAAGAGATATCGAGATCTTTTATGCGAAAACAGTATATAAAGATATTTGGTGACCTCGGCATGCAAATATAACGTTTGATATCGATGTACCTACCGCTATTATGTTGCGCTCCAAATCCAAGCTGATGTTTCAGCTAGATCGACCTCAGCTAGATCGACCTAGAAGAGTGAGTTTTTGAAAAGAATCATGGAGGTATGGAAGGGAACAGGCATGGAACTCATTACACGAAGTCATACAGAAATCACCTAGTAAACACAATTTTAAGCATGCAATTGAAAAACTGGAAAATTTATAGATATTTATATTCAGAAGCTGAAAACAGTTATACGTCAAACCACTACAATATAATTTTCATCTCACATCCCTTCATTGTAACTCATTCTTTTACTTACTGAAGCCACTGTAACAACTGACATGCATTTCCACTTTATTTGCGCTCACTGATGGGTAACCAGTTTCCTTTCTTCCAACCTCCATCATCGACTTATTTCACATGCTTATGTATTTCCTATGCCAGCCTTGTAATCACAGTCTTGTCTACCGTTCAGACTGTACTATGCTGTAATGGAAGACCGCCCCTTTGGAGGTGAACTATTAGCGGTTGGTCTTAGGTTATGGCTATAGCCTACTGTAGTACACTGCTTGTAGAGTTACTAAGCAGCCTGACCACATTTTTCCTTATTATATATCACTAAGTACAGTGGGCAAGTGGTAGGGGTGTTCGCCTCGAGCATGGGAGGTCGTGGGTTGAAACCCCGGTCAGGTCATACCAAAGACTTACACAAAAATGGTACCCACTGCCCAATCGGCTAACACCCGCCATTAGAATGAGGAGTAGGGGTCTAGGGCCCGTGTGGAAGAACGGCTATATAGCCGAAATCGGTGATTGTGTTGTAACACAATATCCCCTTAAAAATTGCTTTTAAAAAAAAGAAAAAAAGATAGGAATATGATTTCTGTTTGGGAAAGTAGGTTTTATGGTGGTACAATGCCTTACAGTTTTAATATTTAGCATTTTGATATGGATTTTAAAAAAAAAGTGAATTCAGTTGGGCGGGGGGGGGGGGGGCGGGCGGGGGGGGGGGGTAGTTTTGTAGTCACAGGTCAATTTTTAAGAACTCTTTTATGGACATGTTTCTACCCCCTTAGACTGGTTGAATCATAATATGATATGCCCCATATGAAAGAGAATAAAAAACAGTAGGTTCTAGGAAGTGGTAATTTCTAAGTAGATTCTATATTTACTGAGATATTCAAGTATTTGTTAAAAGTGGGGGGTCGGGGTGGGGGTTTGGGGTGAAATGGACATACTCAAACAGATGTTTCCTCAATATTGATTTGCATTCAGCATTAGTGTAACATCTCCATAAGTGGCCCATGTAGCTAAATATATGTGTGCACTGATCCATGAACTGCTGAGTTCACAGAGTAGTAGGGCTTTAAATATCCAATCAATACAGGCCCTTCCCTATTCATGGATGCCCTCCCTCCCTCCCTCCCTCCCTCCCTCCCTCCCTCCCTCCCTCCCTCCCTCCCTCCCTCCCTCCCTCCCTCCCTCCCTCCCTCCCTCCCTCCCTCCCTCCCTCCCTCCCTCCCTCCCTCCCTACATGAAACTATATAATGTATACAACATTCAAATGAAAATGATGCTCATGTACTTCCCCTTTTTATTTTCGTAGAAATTAAGAAAACTGTGTTCCTGTAAGGAGCCATCCATAAAGCACGTACGCAGCGTGGGGGGGGGGGGGGGGGGGGTCAGAAATTTTGGAAAATCTGCGTATGCTCCGTCTTTGTTCCATTGCGTACAAGATTGGGAGAGGGGGTGGGGGGTCCAAAATTTCAGAAATTCTGCGTACATACTTTATGGATGGCCCCTAACCTTAATACTCCGGAGGTACAGAACCCAAATACAAAATATAGTTTATAGCCAGCCTGGCACATATTTGTCCCTCGCCTAACGAGCTCACACTGGCGACTAGACTGCTGATATGATCACCTACTCTACAGAAACCCTGTTTTGTATCTTAAGATCCTCATTAAAACGACCCGCCTATATATTTATTCAGAAATTGAATCAAGTACTAAGTGTCTCGAAAGCAGATTTGAGCGACATTGCAACACATCAGAGACTAACAAAGGAGCTAACACTTGAAACAGGGGACGATGACAAATTTCATCTCCATACATGAAACGCTTTGTAGGGAAAATGTAATTGATTCTATCATTGATTAGAGCTTTATTGCTGTCAGAGAATGTGATCAGCTGGCCAAAAAACCGTGATTTATTTGTTCACCTTATTTGTGTCGTGTAAGCTCGAACTCGATAAGGAATCGAGCGGGCCGGTAATAAGAGCAGCCCCCGGTATGCGGATCGGCATTCAGCAGATTGAACTCTCTGATATAGATTCCACAGCGAGATATGCCAGTGTGGCCGGGCCCCTATTCTGGCGAGAAAATCGATGCAGCATTTCTGTGAACTGGCGGACTGATTGGCATTTCGGTACCCGCCGCACTGCTGATTACATAGGGACCAGCAAAGACCTGGTAGACATGGCTTGTGGGAGGTGGAAGGATGCGAGTTTGTTGGGAGGGGAGGTGGAGGGGTAGGGTAGTCGCCCTTGTCTGTGTGGCGGCATGTGTGGGAGGGAATGAGTTACACTAGCACATCATCACCATGCATCGTCTTTAAATCGTGTGATCTATCAGTAAAAGCTCGTTATCGGGACGGTGAGCAGGTTGGCTGTATTCTCAGCTGTATTGTCGGCAGGGCTCGGTAATTATGTAATTTACCACAATGAGCGGTATTCCTCAGTGGTTATAAATACTCGATGGTGGCCGTATGATGCGGGCGGTTTGGCAGTGAAGCTCGTCTGGGCAGAGGGCTGTACTGGGTGGTCTTTGCCCTTATGAATTATTATACAATTGACTTCCCCTGTCTTAAGAATATTAGCATTAGCAAGGTTTCCTGGAGGGGTTGCGATATGAGTATTCATGAGGTTGGGACCACACACCACTGCTGAAAATGAAATAGGTATCAGGATGTCTTAGTTTAATGAAAGAAACTTAGATTATTTGGCACAACAAATACAAGATACGCGGTTATCCTGATATTATAACAGTACTATCAATATTTATGTCGCCATGTCTTCGGAAAACCTTTGCAATCTATGTTCATTCTTCGGATTTACCTGAGTTAAGATATTGCATGCTGCTTCACAACATAACATGGTTATACCTGATTAGTGAGAATGTTTGGAAGGTAGGGTTAGTATGCGGGTGGTCTAGATTATTAAATAGGGCCGACATCCAATTCTGAATAAATCATAATCAAAGTCGGCCATAACAGGTGTATGGTTCAAACCAACTGGGATATTATAGACCCCCAGTGATATCAGTGGTGGCGTCATGGGACGTTCCCCTTTCCAGCCACTGTATCTACTGTTTTATACATTCAAAAGATGGTAGAAAGCCCGTCCAACTCTAGACTACCCGTGAAAAATGGATGTCCACTCTGAATTATCACAATTGTACTTTTATTCCATACTGGCCGACGTTTCGGCGGGTAAGCGCCTTCCTCTTTGCCACACTGCGTTTGGTTGCCAAACGTATACTCAACGAGTCCATATTCAGAGTATGTGTGGATTTAACTCCATACCAGCATACTGTCTTGTATGACAATAATACCGTAGCAGAGGTTTGGTGTCTGTGTGACTCACCAGCATAGGTATATATCAATACTTTTCCCCTTCATTGTTTATTAATCTAATTTGGCTTTGAAACCTCTAATGAGAGTAAAGGAAAACTAACATTCTATGTCAATGTTTCTCTGACTAGCGTTACTTCATGAGAAGATGATCGGTGAAGAGTTGATATGTACAAAACACATTCCCTCTCAGAGACTTAAGAATGCACAGTTGTGGTACTCAAGCCAGGCGGAACATTGGATCTCGGCGACACTATGATCCCTGTGTGTGATCACTCTAAACTGACTGCTACCCGGTATAATGATCCCCAATGAGCTGGTCCCATATGGGTCAGTTGGCAGACTGCCAATCCTCGTACCTCTCCCTGCTCTCATGTGTGTTGACTCGCATTGGCACTCTTCACGCTGACCTTCTGTCATGTGTATAATATGGAAAAAGAACAGTGACTCTGCTTGGATCGGTGCTTGGTATTCACTTGAAGCTCTGGGACTGAGCAACTCCTCTGTGGGATGAAAAGGAGCAGCTAGGTCCCCCATAGACGCGATATCTTCTCCTCTATCATTCACTTGCGATTGTTTTCAGAATTTTTTGATGACTTTGATCAGTGATGAAGGAAATGGTGCGAAGAATAGAGAAAAAATAGCAAAAACTGTTATTAGATTAATCTGGCCGACTCAGGTTTTTGTTTATATTTTTCTGCAGATTACTCTTCTCCCTTAAAGTTAAGCCCACTCACTTTTTATCCTCTGTGTTTGTGATATTTAGGTTATGTAGTTGACTACTGATACAATCATCATGCAAAACTGGGGCAGCTACGCAAGTTACAGATACGAGATTATACATCTATGTATTATCTATTCAATCTGTTTACTATGGGACAATTAAAGGATATGGGGTGGGCTCCTGAGTGCCTCTCACACTGTGTGGTTTACAAATGTAGGATAAAGGATGTAGCTGTATGACCACATTACCTTTGTCCAAAACGTCTTAGGTCCTGTTATATTCACGCACTATGGCTCAAGGAGAGAGTACTTCACAATAAATCACATCCTTTGACCTACATTTCCGTTACTTTAAATCAACAAAATAAAAACAAGATCTCATAACAAACAGGGATAAGAAAATAAACAATAGCCTCGCTTTATGGCATTCGGTAAACGTGAATATACTGCTCAGTTATAGATAACCTTTCGATACGTTTTTACGTTATGTGGATTTTGTGTTTGGTTACTGTGTGATTATTTAAGATTAGATACATCCCCTTCAGTCACAGACTGGTATATTTGCGATATGAACAATAATATTCCCAGACCTCTACAAACACAAAATAATGGCAGTTATACGTTTTAAGTGGGACTGCACTCAATCTATTCATAACACCCTATATCGTCCTTGTATGATTACATAAGATTTATTTTCTTTCACATGTTGCTAATTATTTCTGGACCAAAACGACTCCCTGTACTGTCCGCCCATGTTCCACTGGCAGTGAATCGCCGGGACTTACTCTGTATGATAATCCTCTGTGATGAGCGATAACATTTTATTAGTTTAAGTCACTATTATATATGCACAAGTTTATTCTGTCCTGGGAATGAGAGTGAATCCAATATCGTAAATCTAACTAAATTGACACTACAGATATAAGATTTTTTGTTTGGCGAATCTTCAACGATCTAAACCTTATTATGAGGAATAGAAACCTCAAAGTAGGTACATGTACTAGTTTGTATATAATATTTGTATTCTCTGTCCGGTGCATCACAAGTAAGGTTTTTTTCCGGATGATTTCAGCCTTTGTATTTCTCTCTTTTTTCTGCTAGTCCCGACTTTCCGAGTGTAGTATGGACAGGATACGGGAAACGTATACCTGTGATTATCTTCAAAGCCGATTCGCTGGTCAACAAACAACCCGACGGCAGCAGGACGATTGGCGGTAAGTATTTATTGTATAGCGCTCATTTCCATCATGGTAGACGTAACGTCATTGCACAGAGTGATTGTTAGTTCCGCCATCATCCGCCAGGAATTTGTAGGATAACGCCACTGTAGTCAGGGAACAACCGCTATTATCAGTTGTTATATTCCATTGATAATCATGAAACAAGTTTAAAAACATCGATGACAACCCACCCCCACCTCGTGTTTTTTTGTTTTTTTTTGGGGGGGGGGGGGGATCGGGAGCAATATGGCTGTCTCCATAACACAATACAATAGCTATCAGCCCAGCTGATCCGCGATCACATGAGGACTCTTGTAAGTGAACGGGTGATAAGCTACGTATATGACATTGTGTGTAATTATTTAATTAAAGACAGGCGAATATACATTGATAGATATAATCATTATCTATTGAAAACCTTATATTCCTAAAGCTCAGTGGTTCTAAAGTATTTGACTCAGACTCACAACCCATCCTCAGCACTGAAATAAGAATCTCAAGATGCAAGTCTATTTATGATTCCTAGTTTTGCGATTTAGATATGGAAATTCTGAACTTGGTAGAAAGAAAAGAAGAGAAAGGAAAATCCAAATACATTTTTCTCTCCAGGGTTAACAGGATACATCATTTCTGACCCTCGAAATTGCGATATAAAGTTAAAAGCGAAGCCCAAGATGTCATTGTATAGTATACGTATTACATATGGGGAATGGCGATTCAGAACTTCCCATAGAATTCATCTGTAATTCATTATAGATTAATTATAATCCTGTTCGTCTTTGCTTTTAAAAGTGTCACTAGATCAAGGTGCCCTTAAGAATTCTTTTAAAGAGTTCTAAAAATAGACCAGAGTTACAAGAGGCCTTTCTTTGCCATTCTGTTGTTAATCAATAAGGTAATGGAAACATCTGGATCCACACCCAGTACAAATGGAACCCGCGATGTAGCTTTCCAAGATTCTTTCTATCGGAATCTGGTTTGTAAGGCGCGGCCGCTCTATTACCCCGCCTCTATGGGTGCCCGGTAGTAATTACCCGCCCTATGGGTACGAGGTGCCGGGCAGCGAGTAGTGAGACCCCACAGAAACTCATTTCCACCGAGCAGCCGACAACAGCGGGTAACTAGGCAGACGTCAGGTGCCGGGTTTTAATAATGCACAGCACACAGCAACTTTGAAACGAGCAGCTCGTCGAAATCTCCCACCATTTCTGGTTCATTGTGCTCGCGCCCGTCCGTGGGTATGGAGATGGGTTCGCCGGGCGGGAGGCGCTCCGGAGGGCGCCCGGCAGGAGTTGGGGGGCCGCTAGGGGACGTCGAGCCGCGGTCATTGAGCGAGGCGGCTGGGAGTAGACAGTGACCAATGGACTTTTTTCTGGGAGCTGGTACGAGGACAGTCAGCAGGCTCCGTGTCGTCCTCCTTTGGAGTTGTCGCCAAAGCTATGGAGGAGGACGAAGAAGAAGGTATCATGAGACGTCACAAATTGGTGTCTTACTGGTTAATGATGGAATTTCATAAGTATGGTGGAGTGTATTTTAGAAGGTTTATAAACGCAGCTCAGCTTGTTTATGTTTTTCTTTTAATAGATATCTAATTAAAATAAAATCTAGAGTGTTTAAAATATGACTAATAATCACAATTTTCTTTTCCACTTTCAGAGAAATACCATATGGCCTATAAGATGGTTAAGACGGAATGCAAACTTATACGGTCTATCCTGTCATCCCATGGCTTCCATGAAGTAAGCACACCCATCTTACAATAACTTATATGCAGAAAGGATTTTGATTGTACATGTATGGCCAATGCTCATCTATTATCCTAGTGACGGTGTCGTAGGTAGTTCCTTTTACCCCTCGATGTATTACCTAGGCCCGTAAGATCATGAATTTCCCCTCAGACCTTGGTAAGTACCTCCGACTATATCAGTCAGTGATATGGCATGCAAGTGTAATATCTGAGTAAGCGATATGAACACGCGTATCTACATCTATGACGATTATTGTCAGACTTCTGTACATTAATTTGGCCAAGTAACAAATATTCGACTCGACTAAAAAGGCTTGAAAACATGTCGAGAAAGGACTTCCCGGTGGTGCCAACACAAGCTAGGCGCCCGGGTGCTCATCGTAAGCCCACACGGTGTGACAAGCGGTCCACGTTTGGCCCAACAAAATATAAATTAAAAAAATTAAAAATCCCCTTTTCCTATCAATTCATTTTTCATATTTTCCTTTTATTGCTTGGGCTGTTAGGCAGTGGAAATAACTGAAAAGAAATGCAGAAATTGAATTAAATTTCGTTTATATTAAAAAAGGGCGGGTTTCCAAAATGTTATTAGATATCAATAATTCGTGTAATCTAGTGCGTTCAGGTATGGTGAACTTTATAAGAAATAGTGAATGGAAATCAGTGTTAGAAGCAACGGCGAAACAAAGAAAGAGCTATTAATATTGAAAAGCGCACTCGGGTTCCACCTCTTCACTCTGAATTATGTAGGGTAGCACTACAAATACTTCTTTTTCAAGTACATTTAATACTGTCGTATAAGTGTATGACATATTGATTTACATTATAAATTGTCCCAACCCTTATGAATTCTATGAACACGCTTTTACAGAGAGATGACGATTGAGCGGTTATTTATACGTATTGAATGATTCTTGTCCATGTACCCAGACCAGACATCTCTTATCATAACAATGATGTTTCAATAAAGTGTGAACCCAGAGCGATTGGAATAGAAAATGTACCTGATATATTCATACATAATAAGCATCCTTTAGAAGGTACGAACATTTTTAATTAGCAATAGTTTTAATAAAGGGGGGCAATGTAAGATATGACTAAGCTTCTTGCTCCCTGTTCCAGGCTCACCCAAACAGTAACGACTTTAATCTGATGTGGACCGGTTCCCATCTGAAGCCATACACACTCCGCGGTTTGCAAGAGTTCCAGAAGGTCAACCACTTCCCTAGGTGAGTCAGTACTTAAATGAAAATTAAAGTTAGCAGTTCTGTCGGTATTTTAATGTACTGACTAAATACCAATGTTTGTTGTTTTGGTTTTAGAACAGTAAATATACCTTTTTATTCAAATCAGTAAAACTGTGTGTGTATTAAGGTATGTTGTTACATGTTATATGTTGATACTCCATTACTGCATTCAGTTGATTCTGAACCCTGTGACTTGACATATGCTGCTAACAATCGTTGTCACTTTTCCCCAGTAGCTGTCTTTACTTCCTAATGTTTATACATCATCCAATTCTTACTTAAAAAGGGAAACCCTGGGAATAACTACACGAACGTAATGAAAGTGACCAAGTCTACTTATGTCTATATACAAGGGGTCTATCGTTATGGTTTGTTCATGCATAGGTTGATTATTTGGATTTAGAAAAAAATAGTAATTGTTTTTTACCTCATCCGTCAAGGTCATATGAAATCACAAGAAAGGATCGGCTGTTCAAAAATGTTCAACGAATGCAACAACTAAAGGTTCGTAACCAAAAATGTTTGTTTCCTCAGTTTTGTTTGCTGGAATATGAGTAGCGTCAGAATATTAGGTCCCTGTGATAATGCCTCATCTGGAAAGAATCCTTTAAACACCTACAAAGTACCTAAACTGTTCATTCTATGTTTTTGATATCTATATGATACGTCCTTTTCCGTAATCCTCCTAGGCTAGGCCGGGGTGACATCTTCCCTTTTCAATTTTTACAGGGATTCCGTCATTTCGACTTCATTCCATCAAGTTTCATCATTCCTGGAGAATTTCAAGACTTTTGTAGTAAGTATAAAGTTTTATGAGTATGATCATTAAAGACACTTGATTTGTAATGTATGTGCCAGCATTATGTGGGTTACTGTAATCGTAAGGCTTCCCTTAGGAGCCTAGTTGAATTTGAATTATTAATTAAGATATTGATTGTAAACTTCACTGAAGGTATCAGGCATAAGCCGATATTTTACACCGCTCCTTACAATTAGTTTGTATGTTGGGGTCTGGACATCTACATGAAACTAATATTCAGGTGGAAACGGTTGATTCCACTTATGATTAATTGCTAAACTGAACACTATTAATTTTCACAACTTTCGTTCGTGATAAGATATTGCGAAACAGGTATCTAGTCTTGTCTCTAGGATTCCTTAGATTTGGTTGGTAATATTCAGAGGAATCTGGAGGCTATGGTTCAGTGTATTGTGTGCATTGTACCCCTTGCGATATTGCATTTATCACCGCTGAGGGACAAAATCGCATGCAACTTTTCCCCTCCAAAAGGGAGAAAGCCTCATTCGACTTTTGGAATTGACATGTCAAATCTTTTTCTTGCGATATTGTACCTTTCTAAGCAACGACCCGCTGAGTGGGCAACTGGGGTTGGTGCTGCGGCCCATCTAAAAGTCTCAAGTATAGCATGCACATTTAAAATGTGTGGCTGTCTTGTGATATTCCTCCCCATCTCCCTGTGTATACACTAAACTGCACCAGCAAATAGGATGGCCCCAATACATCATGTTGGTTGGTGTGGATGGTTGTAGATGTTTGTGGGTGTGGGTGTTGGTTGGTGTGGTGTGAATGTTGGTGGGTGTGGATGGGTGTTGGTGGATATGGATTTTGGTTGATGTGAGTGTCAATGTTGGTTGCTGTGGGGTAGATATTGATGGGTGTTGGTGTCAGTGTTAATTGGTGTAGATGCTGGTAGATGTAGTTAGGCGAGGGTGTTGATGGGTATTGGTGTTGGTGGCTGTGGATATTGGCGTGTTTGGCTATGGATGGGTGTGGGTGTTGTTTGGTATGGATGTGGGCGTGTTTGGCTATGGATGGGTGTGGGTGTTGTTTGGTATGGATGTTGGGTGTGGATTTTGGCTGGTGTGGGTGTTTGTCGATGTGGATGCTCGTCGCTGTGGGTGTTGGTTGGTGTGGTGTGAATGTTGGTGGGTGTTGATGGATATGGCTGTTGGTTGGTGCGAGTGTCAATGTTGGTCGCTGTGGGGTAGATATTGATGGGTGTTGGGGTCAGTGTTAATTGGTGTAGATGCTGGTAGATGTGGATGTGGCTGGGTGTTGGTGGGTATTGATGTTAATGTTGGTGGTTGTGGATGTTGGTGTGTGTAGATATTGATGGGTGTGGGTGTTGTTTGGTATGGATGTTGGTGTGGAGGTTGGCTGGTGTGGGTGTAGATGTTTGTCGATGTGGATGTTGGTGTAGATGTTGGTGGATTTGGGGTATGCATTGGTATTGCTTTGTATTGTATTGGTTTTGGTTGATGGGAGTGTAGGTGTTTGGTGGGTGTAGAGGTGTTGGTTGGTGTGGACATGTGAGTGTGGCTAATCGTATGTTGGTGCAGATGTTACCAAAACCAACCAACAACAACAACCCATCAACATAAACACCAAATATACCCCCACCAATCAAACCATCCACACTAACCAACACCCATTTACATCAACATCCAGCAACACCACAATTCAACAACACAAACACCTACATCCATACCAACCAACACCCAACAAAACCACCACCCACACCTGCAGCAACAGACACCATGGTCCACCCACACCAACACTCACATTAACCAACATCAACACCCACAACACAAATACAAAGCAACACCTACAACAAGCAATACCACAGTCCAACATCCACCAACACATATATCCATACCAATCAACAACCACCAAAAGCAACACGTGATCCACCCATACCACCACCCACATTAACCAACACCTACATCCACTAACACCCACATCAACACCCACAACCAGGGTAGTACCCTGTTTTCAGTAGGCTCCAGTGGCCAATCATGCATCAGTTCTTTGATAATTCTTTCCATACTCGTTACATTTGCAGGTAGGTCACTTAGAACTGCCTACCGAGATGTAAAACTAAACAAACAAACAAAATGGCTTAGGATAACCATTGTTAACAGTAAGATGGTTATTTACAATGAATATGAGAATTATGTCATAGATAGTCAGTTAGTTGGCTTTATGCATCAGAGGGCATTATTAATATACAAGTAGTTTGGCCTTGAGGGTCTTTTTAGTTTTTTCTTTAAAGGAGTCATAGTCAGTGATTAACCTTATGTCCGAGTTTAGTGAGTTCCATGCTTTTGAGGTCTTATAAGCTATGTTCCTTCTGCAACACTCAAGTCTGGATGCTCTGGTTTTAAGTATAGGTCCCCCCACCCCTGTCTTGTGGGTCTCTCAGTTTCATCTAGGTTATCAGGAAATCTGCTCCTTTTAGAAGCCAGATTAGTTAAATGAGCTTCCCTTCTTTCGTTCAGGATGTTGATTTTTTCTCTTTGATGGATCATACTGGTGTTTCACCAACATTCACCAACACCTACACTACCCAACACCCTCCAACACCAACACTCATCAATACCACAGGCAATACACCAACATTAGTTGGAACCCAGAAGAGAGTTACCTCTGCGACCTTTGGCCCTGAACGGGGGCTGAAATTGCAAGGAAATATCTTTAGGCACGCACTGAAATGCTGTGCTATATGAGGCCTTCCACCTGCTGTGGGGGCCAACGACCCAAGTACATTTTACAACGACGTTCTCCCCTCCCCTGCTGCGTTGAACATCCCACCCTTGCAATATTCTTTATCCAATATTGCAAGCAATTCGCAAGGGGAAATATTGCTATACTCCCAACTTCATCTGTAAGGTGATGAGCCACGCGTGTAGGTCGTTCATATTTGTCACAACACATGAATATTTGGTTGTTGTTAAAATTCTATGAAATATTCCTAATAACAGTTGAATACATTAACTATGACTATCTTCTCATTCCAGGTGCTTACCTCAAAGATAAAGGGCCATGGATCGTAAAACCTGTAGCATCCTCCCGCGGGCGGGGCATATTCCTAGTCAACCATGTGAGTACTGTCTTCCTATCGTATTCAAAGAGAGCGGGAATCGAGAAATAATGTGTGCAGTTGTATTCCGATAGTGCAGTCAGGATGGAAAAAATATGCTGAACTTCCTTTTCTTGAAAGGCTCTAGCTATGTCAGCAGGCACACCCCCTTGTTTTTCTTTGGAATTATTCACAGAGCTGTGCTTCTTGCCGGGTATTGCGAACTTTTCCGCACAATTTCTCGTTCTTTCAATATGAAGTTCATGTAGTGTTTCACACAAATGGTCTCATTCTTCTTTACCGTATCATGTGGACGCAAAATATGCACAAATTATTGCATCAGCAAGAACTCTTCAGTGGGATGTGTCTCTGTAAGGAGGCAAACATCCCAATGAAGAAAGTTCAGATTGAAGAATCACCAGAAACCCCTCCATAGGAATAAGAAACAGGAACCATCGTCTTTGACCTGGCAAATATCCAAGAAAGGCAACACTCCTGTGAAAATATTTGTGAAGGAACACAATGCCCTCAGGAAACATTATAAAGACCATCTTCCCTGACGGCTTTCAGCATGGCCAAATGGTTAGATTTGCAGTGCATACACCTTATGGGAACTTATGGGAAGCAGCATATTCACAGCTGAAGCCCTTTTGCAGTTGCTGGTTTGGACTATGCAGCAAAGGAAGCACAAAACATACATTTGGGAGCCATACAAGTTCCATATAGTGATCTCCAACCAATAACCAAAGAGCACTTGCAAAAGTGCTGGCAAATTGCCTGGAATGGCGCTAGAAGCAATAAACCATGCAATAACATACCATCAATAAACCAAACATTCTGACATGACAACATCCGCACAGGTGAAATTGATATATCAGCAGACTGGTCACACCAAGCTGACACATGGGCACCTTCTGAGAGGTGATTTAGCACCTCTGTGCCAGCCATGCAATACTCCTTTGAGTGTAGAACATTGGCAGGAATGATCCTATTGAAATCATTGGTGAAACCAAGATTATCGAAAAGATATTAACAAGGAATTGTTCATTGGTATCTCCAGGCAAGTCTCTCATCTCTGTAGAGTAAAGCCCGAAATGCTAATGCCACATAAAGTCTGATACCTCTTGTTGCTACTACCAGACGCTAAATCAACCAAACCAAAGCGAGAAATGATGTAGAGGGATCTTCTGTCTTTGCCTGCTATTTCAAGGTTCTCGAGATGTGCCTTTGTGTGCTGAACATGTACCAGTAGATCAAATGCTATGCTATGCTAAGAAATGTATTTTATAAACAAATATTCCTAAGGAGAAAGTGTGCCACAAAGTTTTAGTCGCCGTGGTTTAGTTTATCCTTCGTGCCCGTTTAAACTTCAACTAAATCATATTCCAACAATGGGTAATTCGGTATTAATTATATAACGTCATTAACACACTTTACAATGTGTTTGCTACGTTACTGAGGAGCGGTATGGTATAAACCAATCACAGTTAGGTAATGCTCATTTCTATGGGCTTTGCTGTGTGAGGGCATGTACTTCAAAGAACATGAGCATTATCACTCCTGTGATAATGACAGGTTCGAATCCTAGCTTTGATAAGAGAAAAGTAGCGTTAGTAACAATGGTATGTGAATGAGGTAGATAACCTAGAACCCCGTTTGTAGAGAACAACTTGTCGGTTAAGAACTGTATGATAAATAGCAATTATGACCATCGTTTCAGAGTGTCCTTTGTATTTATTTTATTTTTTTGTGTCAGCTGTAAGCGGACAGGCCTAGCCATGTATTGCCAGAATATCCTGTGTATGTCAGGCTTATGTATAATCTCAGTTTCATATGGAATTCTTAAATAAAAAAAATCATTCCTCTGCGTCACCGCTTCCCCATTGGGATGTGCATGGCCTGTCACGGTGACAAAAAAAAATATTGTGAAATGTGAAATTACTTTTTTTTTGGAGACTATTTAAAACTAGTAAAAGCACAGATCATTCTCCGCCTATGAAATGCCCCACCACCTCCTGGTTCACCACGGGTGGTGCGTTTAATGGTAACAGTGAATGAGACTTCTAGCTGAGCTCTTTCTATGCTCACATTGTGGTTTTCGGATAACGAGGAGAGATGCCCTTGTACCACGTCAACATGTCGGCAGGGGGGAGGTAGTCTGACAGATTAAGTTTATATACAGTATTGGCTATATGCCAGCACTAATCCAAGCCAATCAAGATAAGTATGCATGCCTTTAATCCAAGTAGGCAACAGTCTGGCGGTATACAAGCTGAACTCACTCCCATGGCCTCATAACCGGCCTGCTTTAATGTGGAAAGCATGAATAGCTTTCGGTTGGGATACATGTTATGAACGAAGCTTTTTGGGGTTTCAGTTTCTTTTCCTTATGTATGAATACCAACATACAAGTAGAACATTTATCAAATATCACGTCATTTACCTGTTTTATTGTTGTTGTTTTTTGTTGTTTTTCACTTAGCATAATTGTTTTACATATATTGACAAGACAAAAATAATTTGTACCATCTTATAGACCGATTCGTCATTACTATAACCTCCATAACTGGCCTTTCGTATGAAAAGGCCCATGTGCAATGTATACCAGAGACTCCTCCAGACAATAGGCACATCCCAGGGGCCTTGCGCTCCTCAGGGAACAATAATCTGCCTGAGTTCCCTGACCTTAGGGATCAATAATAAACAAGGCGGGCTGCGAGGTGCTTGTTTTCTCGGTGCCGGGTAGGCATCGTTACAGTATTGATCCCACGTCTCCCTACCTAATCAATTCAAGCCTAATTTGCTCAACTTTCAATAGACAAAAGTCATCTCTTATTGTGGCAGCAATTGAAGGCCCACGTTAGAATTTGAGATGCATTGCATAGTTATTTTATATGAATAGACTTTCGTATTGTATTTCATCGCTAGTGGAAATATTACCTGCCAAAACAATATGTTAAAACCATTGACGTTCACCTTGAACCTTTAAGGGAATCTGGTATTTCCTAGAACATTTCACAAACGACAGCTGATGCCTTTATTTAGTATTATTTCAAAATCATTCAATTTGTAACACATTTTGACAGAATGGTAAAGGCCCGGCTCATATCACGGTAACATCTAATAAACTGATAAGATGCATTTGACACATATCACAAAGTAACATGATTGTAGGCCATTAGACTTGCTAAAGACATTGATTATGGACATTTATTAAGAAATCAAACTACTTTTCCATATGTAGACTTTTCCCTAACGCGACAGGCCTGAGTCCCGGCAAGGAGGGGTGTGGTAGTTGGAAGAATAGGCAGACTAAAGACTGAATTCAGTCTAATGGACTCTGTGATCCACAGGCAAGGCGGTTAACGACTCCACAATATTGCTACATTTTACATGTATATACAGGTATTAATGTATATACAGGTATAATAGAGATGTCAGCTTTCCATAGAAATTCACGTTTTTATTGTCATTATATAAAATATATTTCCCTATGTAAAACAAGAATAATGTCAAATAAGTCTCTTTCGCGTCAATAAAACATTAGTTTGAACCTTCACTCAAACCCTCAGCCCCTGCCATGGTCGATGCTGACATGATTTCCACTTTCACCCAGTAAATTCCACATGGAAAGTATTTGACATCCCTGTGTATTATGTTTATTACAATTTATTTGAAATAACCTTTTGAAAACTTATCAACTCATAGATAATTCTAATGACGCAAAGTATCAACAGTATAAATTGCATGACACCTTCTTTCACCACCATATTTTTCAAAGCAACTTAAAGCAGGCATTGGTGTCATGCTTCCTTGTGGCAGAGATACCCAGTGTACACTGCTTTTGATGTTTCCAGACTGATGTGAATACCAAGCCAGATTTTGTCGTGCTATTTTGATAGACTAAACCACTGTCCTATACCAGTGAGTGGGAACGTGTCGAAACTTTATACAACTCTCATTTTAACAAGCCATTCAACCACAAAATAGCCTCCGCACATAACGCTAACCTGGCATAGATAATCATTTTAGCGTCGTCGGCTCACGCCTGTCCTGGATCAACTCGATCCAATTTAATCAATACGTGGGAAGCGGCTTGGTTGTAGGCGTGGGCTCCGTCAGTGACAAGTTATTGAGTCTCACGGGAGGAGTCATTTGTGTACACCTGTTACCACCTGGCAGGCAGATTAGTGGCCCACCTGGTGACCAGGGTTGGCCATGTGAGTAGAACCAGGTGTATCAATGGTGTTGGCATCCAGCCATTGGCTGTGAGTTAAGCAAAGACCCAAATACCAAAGAACCTAGTTTTTAATAACCAATCAGTTCTGTTGGTTTCAATTCATTCTCAGATAAGCGAGAGGTTTTCATATTGATATAATTTCTCGAGTTCATGTTCGCTGATAGGGAGGACATGTATTGTTTGGTTTCCAAGGGTTGACAATATTCTGCGTTCAATGTATTACCATTAAATGATAATTATGAAAATGCAAGTTCACCGAAATATATTTAAATGAGGGCTTTGTGTCTTTCGGTTTAAATATCCGAGGAAAATGTCCTTTCTAACCAGCAGAAATTAAAACTATGGGGTATTTAAGGTTTTAATAAGTCATTAATAAGTACGTCATAAATCGTAAGTTAGGTTACTATACATGCACGCTTACAGTCTTCACTTTGCGTTCTGAGCTTGAGAAAGGTTGACAATAAAAAGTCCACTGGGATTATTGTAGGTCACAGAAGCTAATACTCTGTAAGTGGAGGATTGACACTACCTCTCTAATGAATGAGATGCCTACCTCTCTAATAAATGAGATTGTAGGGTATACATTCTGGATCTTAGAAATTAATGCTCTGGTAGAGGATTGTTTCTACATGAACTCATAGGATATAATCCCCTTGTGTATTTTTACATAACTGATAAATACGTTCATGTATATCATGAAGGTGTGTAGTAATTGAGGATTCAATTTTATCGTGATATAAAATAAATGATAAAATGGAATTTAATTATTTGATTATTTGCCCAAGCGTAGAGACTCCTTTTCTAACATCAACTTGTATTCTAATGTAAAATGTCGTTTATACATGTAGCAGATGTCGATTGCTTATTGATTTTATTACTTAAATGACAAGCCAATTAAGTATGGATGTATAAACTGATCACATCTAGCATGAACAATTTCTATTCAAAATATGTCATCTTCATCTGTAGGATGATCAATAGACGTATTACATGTACACCATTAGCAATGCATGTACCCACGTACACCTGTACGTACATACATGATTTTCTTAGGTATTAGACTAGTTTGCAACCAAACGCGACAACGGTTACGCACAATACCATTCTCAGTCATTTATAGTCTTTGAATTCGGAAGACAAAACCAAAAAAATCAACAATATTTTCCCTTGATTTTCAGCCAGAGCAGGTTCCTCTAGACGACACAATGATCGTTTCAAAATACCTCCACAATCCTCTGTTAATAGACGGTAAGAAACTTTAATCGGCCTTAAAACTGTGTAGCATGGATGATTTGCATATATATGAATACTGGTGGCAGAAAGAATGATAGACACTAGTATGAAGACTGAATGAATGTTAGTTGAATTGACTCTTAAAAATAACCAACAAAAAAGACATGTGCCTTACAACCTAATAGACGAGAGAATAAATCTAATATGTGTGCTTGCCTAGATGATTCAGAGGTGGCTGGTAGTAAACCGAATTACTGTATATATAATGTATGTGTTTATGCATGTACATGTACCTAATTAAGAATACGACTCCCGTGATCAATGCAACCCTTGCGTATGTTTGGCTCTATTATATGTATTTTGTGCTTTCTGCAGGTTTCAAGTTCGATCTCCGGTTGTACGTGGCTGTAACGTCCTACGACCCTCTCACCATCTACATGTACGAGGAGGGCCTAACAAGGTAGAGAAAATCAGTATTCCCTTTAAGAAATGCAACTTAACATGCAATATGGTATTACTGATCCACACAAGATTTCCAGTTTATTACATGGATATTTGCAATATGTGGTAAAGTAAATAGGAAAGTAATATAGACGTATTTCTGGAGTATTCTGTATGGATTCAATGAATTCCTACTTATTAGAAATACATTTTCTCATGAAATTCAGTCATTCAAAACACTAGCGTATGGTCGCCAATACTGGGGTATCATATGATTATATGCAAATCAGTCAACCTCACAGACAGTCAGCTTAATGTAATCTTCTACTTCTTTATAACCCTCAAGGTTCGCCACCGTAAAGTATGACAAAAACATGAAAAACATTCGCAACCAGTGCATGCACTTGACCAACTATAGTGTGAACAAGAAGAGTGGGGACTATGTACGCAATGACGACCCAGACATCGAGGACTACGGCAACAAATGGTCGCTCGGCGCCATGCTGCGCTACCTGCGTTCTCAAGGCAGAGACTCCACAGGTAAACTCCTATTTCTTTGTGGAGGGCTCCCTACTTAGCATTGTGGGTATCGGGGACGCATCTTGCCTTCCTTTCACAACACAAGCGGGCGAATTCACCACTCTTTACATTTAAATACGGGAGATTTTCATACAAAATATGATTTAACCTACCCCGTACTCTCCTGCGCTGTCAATCGCTCTTCATGGTCAAATCTACATCCTGTGGAAAACAAACTGCGAGCTCTTTCATTTTTAGATAAGAAATATCGCTACGGGGCATTAAGCGGCCGTGGCTAGAGAGTACCTCAAGTCTTGTAATGTGAGACCTTACATACCGCCACCTAAATTTGATGTTGAGCCTCATGTATGGAATTCTTATCATCACCCCTGTCCCTAATTTATGGGTGGTGCTTCAGTATGCTGAGTGCAGTTTTGAATATAATTTCGTTCCAGCCATGATGCTGCGGATTGAGGACGTCATCATAAAGACCATCATCTCCGCTGAACTGCCCATAGCCACTGCCTGTAAAATGTTCATGCCCTACAGAGGAAACTGCTTCGGTAAGTTATTTGCCTGATTTCATTCCGCAAGACAAAGCAGGGGACCTGAATCACACCATGAAATTACCTTACGTTTTTGGACTAGGGGGCGGGGGCAATTACCTATTCTCTTCTTTATTTTTCTATTCAATATGGGCCTCCTCCAGGTTACCTTGATCGTCGAAGCATACTTGACACTAATAGTGGGCAATATCAAGAGACGTCACGAGTTTGAGTCTGAGTTTATTTATGCCATGCATTTTGTTGGCTCCATAATTTCATGAGTCGAAGACGAGTGACATTACGGAGCCAACAAAATAAGTGGCATAAACAGAGATGCCAGTTTTCCATTTTTCTGTGGAAATCCACTTTTTCATATACAGTATATGATATTGCTTTTCATTGTGTGAAAATAAGATGACATAAATTGAGCCTCATTTACACCAATAAAACAGTGGTTTCAACCTCCCCACAAACCATCAGCCCCATGCCATGGCCGAAAAGGACATGATAGCCAAGTTTTCACGGTCTCTCTGAAGCAGAAAATTCCACATAAAAATATTTCCACTTTTTTCCCTGACCCCAACTGACATCCCTGCATAAATGAGCTCAGACTCAAACGAGGGGTGTCTAGATTTTATCCTACCCCGTTTCCATATTTTTTCAGTATCAGAAAGTAGTGGCATAAACAACACTCTATGTCACACCCGTGACATAAACAAATCCCATGTTAAGCCTATAGTGTTTCTTATTAGGGGTAGGATAATAGGTATTGTCCACTTTATGGGAGAATATTTATGCCCAAACTAGAAACTGAGTTGTATCTTAATCTCCTCATCCATATTTTGATATAAAAAAAAAAAAGTTCAATGTTCTTCTTTTCTACATTTTTATAGAAGTTTACGGGTTCGATATATTGATCGATGACAATCTACGACCCTGGGTTCTTGAGGTGAATCTGTCACCATCATTAGCATGGTAAGTAAAGGTCTACAAAAGAGTGTCCAATGCCTGGTAAACCTTAATATTTATATATTACTACTTTATGAGTGCAGTTTGTGAAATTGGGTAATTTACAAAAGAAGTGAATGAGGATTGGTACATTCGTTAAAATTACCTAGTTTTATGGTATTTACCTTACACGTAGCCAACGTTTCTCATATTTTGATTTTGTTAGATGTAATCAAATACATTTCATAAAATTGATAGCTATTTTCACACGAAAACTGAACGTTCATAATCTTGTCTTTTTGTAGTGATTCTCCGTTGGATCTCAAGATTAAATCAAATATGATCTCCGACTTGTTTAGTATGTCAGGTAAGCTCCTTCTGTGATTTATCAATCTTTAGATAAAGACTGATACCCTTGAAAAGCCTGTTAATAAGGCATTGTTTCCAAGTCTGTGTTGACTCTATTTGGTCTCTTGTGAGTAAGGTCATGCAACGGCATGTCATATTGTGCTTAGCTATATTTGTCAGGCACCATACTTGTTAACTTGAGAATTTTGTAAAATGGCGAATAGATGATAAATACAGGCGTGAAATTATTTTGTTCTATGCAGGTGTGATATGTCATGATCCGATGGTCAGAAAGCCTCATCAGAATCACCGAAACCGGGAGTACATGAGCAAATCTGGTTCGCGCTCACAGGTAAAACAAAGTCATAAAGAAACTATGATAAAATTGGTTTATTCTGGGGTTTTCACAGTTTTGTGTGCATCCTTATAGAGTGAGCCTTGGCTAGAACTTGTTTCTTGGTTCCACTGATGCTGTAGTAGCTAGGAAGGTCACATCGGGTCATTGGAGGCCAAGAAACATAGCTTCTTATAGACTGCCTGTTTTGCTTGAGTGGTTTGTATATGGTTAATACCACGCTATGCACAGCACTCTTTAACATTCCCTTTCCAAGGAACAGGCTAAGAATAAATGATTGAATATGAATTGAATTTGAATTTTTACAATTTTTGCCAGGATTTATACCAGAATACCTATCATTTTTGTTTAAAACGCGACAAAGGTGCAACTAAAATACGAATATCAGTATATATAAGAAATATTTTAATGCATATGGCACTAGGAAGTAACAGGAAAACCTGGCATATATCAAACCTAATGTGCATGATTTTGAAAAATGCCGCCAGTGAAATGTTATATTTGTGTCCACTCTTCAGCAAATGGATCCAATGTCAAGAACCTCAGTACGTTGGTATTTGGACATTGATGTACAGTATAACAACGTGTATATATATACAGCGGTGCATCTCTGTGTGCTGTAGATTTTCTGTAGACTAGAACTATCAGCTCTTTATCTAATACCTCGTGACTAGATAGATCAGTGTGTTATTTTTGTTACTGTCACTTGAAAGAGGGTTGGCATTGAAAATCAATAGGTATATGAAACTATCCTTTTATTCATCCGCAATGATACTGAGGTTATTGATAAACAACAAAACTGTTGATTTTTGAATGATTTTTAGGGATACCTCTCATCGTTCTGCTCGAGTGCAATTCTTATTCGTTATTTCTTGCAAAGAATCCCAAATTATTTTGAATACGTATTTAGCAGTAGAGAATGCATTCAAAAGTACTTCCCATTCGTATTTGGATGCGTTGCATGTATTTGTCATTACAAATTTTTAGGCTTGCAGTCTAGCAGAGAAACAATTTTTAATTCATTCGAACCGGGGCCCTTCTAAATCGCACCTTCAAAGCTTATATCTATATATATGTAGGCTCTGAAAGTTCATGCATATACATAGAATATACCCAGTCCACGTTTGCTATGACATTCTTCTTCATTAACCTGCGGCCGTAGCGCCAGACACTACTTTCCCGCTGTTTGCCGTGAACACTTCTCGAGCGTACTGTTTGTGTACTCTATATCTGCGAGTTCTTGGTCAAATTGCAGTCAGCCCACTTCAGACCCTCCTCTGCCTTCTCTCACAGGGTAAGTTAGCCACCACCTACACCCTAATAACAACCCTCAGGTACTAATGCTCTCATTGCGTAAACAACGCCCCGCCCTCTGCAACCAACCACACTCACTCAACCCTACTTATGACACCATGTGTTTTCTAATCTGCCACCACACCCTGCGTTGAATTCACAGCTATACAAGTCTATCCTGTACACCGTGCCATTTACCAAAACACGCGGAGTACCTCATTAGTACATAACCGTTACCTTTTTTAACTTACTGTACATGGGCAGTCGATCTAGACTCTCATAGTGCTTACTTGCATATGTGACAATGCTCCAAAGCTTGTTCTTTTTTTAAATTGACAATGAGTATATATTTAGTATAGATTTTTAAGTGATTATTTTTCTTTGGGAGCAATTTACATCTCTTTATATATCAGTCCGTCTAAAGAGACGATATTACCTTTACAAGATAGATTATTTACAAACTGCAAAAATCAGATGATATATTATTAACAAAGGATACCCTTATATTTCACTCCTCTGACACAGTAGAAAACCTTGTTACAATTTACCTAGATCTAATTAACCATACCAAAATTATGACAATCAAAGAGATTGATCATTCTAGATGAGGTCCTATCCTCAATACAGTCTCTGAAACTCCAAACACACGAGTCAAAATTCATACTTACACTTTCAACTTTGAACCATTGGCAATGATGTTTCACATGCGAACAAACTGTAGGCGTCTTTTTGTTTGTATTTATTCCCACTCCCAGACCCAGACCCCGACATTTCTACCTTATGTTCCGGCTGCCTGCTACAAAGTAGACCTATGCCGTGGTCTCAGTGCTCCTGACGACACAGTATGTAGCCCAAGCTAACCCCGAAGTGGCCATGTCTCATTGCACACTGGTATGCCTAACCTGCCAGGGCAACGGTTGAATCTAGAGACAAGTCGTATTCCTCACTGTGATTATTCCCATGATTTTCCATGACCTTTCACTCCACCCGAAAAATAACCTTCACTTCTGTTTAGTTGTCCAGTGATAACCAGAGGAATGTGCTCCACTGGATGGCACTAGAGTATGCTACTCCATCAAACACCCATTCACTGGTAATAAAACACCCAGTTAATAGATGTAGATAGGGGTTGAAAGAGTTTTGACTTTAGAACAAGAGATTTTGGTTTTCAAAAAAAAATTGCTAGGTGATTGGATTTGTTCAATTTTTGGTTGTTTTATACCATAAGTATGCCATATTTTACGTGTTGCTGTGTCAGAATTAAGCTTGGGTTCTTGGTATGCCTGTTGCCTGGAGACCCTTAGTTTGTTCGCTGTGTCGTTGTATGTATGTGTGTGTGCTTTGTTTGCCTCTTTGCTAATGATTGTGGCTGTATGGCTCTTCTTGCACGTCTCAACATCGATTACAAACAGTGGGAAAAGAAAGATCGCAGTTGGAAGAGTGGAAAGGTGCGTATTGTGCCCATCGTATCCAGGTCCGAAATGCAAGTGTTGGGTAAATAATGCACATACAACATGTACTCTTATCGGAGAATACATTGGAGCAAATGTTGAATAGATAAAATTGGCCTAAAAGAAAGTGCGCAAGGTATTATTTTTCATTAAAATAGACAACATCACCTAGTGCATTATAATCTGGATCTATGGAGGCATTATCAGCTCGATCTACACAGACATATACGCACATGTATATGCTATATATACGTCCTTGTATATCCCATACCCTTTGATTTATAACCGCTAAAATCCCTCCTGGTGTTATACTCATGTGCTGGATATTAATGTTTTGCGAGAAAATTCTTTGTATCTTTAGCTTTCCTCTCACTTTAATCTTTCTACGATCGATGGATGAGAAATATATTTCTTTCACTGTGTGTTAGCTCATTAATTTAGTAATATTGGTATATCATACCACAAGACCCATAGAGAATAGATATGTGTCCAGTTAGTTAAGACTTCTGTTGATATGGTCTGTATCTTCCAACCCTTTCTAACTCATATTTACTCGTCTTATACTATCTTCGAAATGATGCTAATTGAACTGTATTCTTTCTACTGTAATCTTTGTTATGTCAATATTTAAAGCTCTACTGGATATGGAAATCCATTTACCCAGGTGGATACAATGCATATTTCAATTATTCAGCTATTGTATTTATATATTTAGAACCCGACTCTCTATTAGAGTTCAGTAATGTTTCAAAATGCGCCATTTGAAAAACCCGCTATTTAAGCGACCTATGTCGTACCATGTTGCTTTTTTGATATGTCGTAGAAATATTAAGAAATATTATATGTTCGGACCTTGGCTTGCAGCGGTCTCGACCACAGTCAGCCAGTTCTGCAGCTCGTCAAACCAAGGGCGGTACTGCTCCTGGAATTACGGGCAGTGGGTTAACAGGTGACGAGATCCGAATGGTTCGCAGAGCCAAAGAAGAGTACTCCCGTCGTGGTGGCTGGATCCGTATTTTCCCGACTCCAGACTCGTGGGAACTATATGGGTAAGTGATTGATGAATAAATTAAGATTATACCATCTTTCTCAGTTATCTGTATGTCAAACGTAAAATGTCTTCTCTGGATTTTGTTGATTTTTTTTTGTTGATAACGGTTTCTTCATTGAGTATTTTGATGTTACATTTTGTTCATCATTTACTAGATACATATGCTCCAATTCGTCAACTCAATAAAGGGGCAGGCGCCTCAATTTACTACAAATTGATTTTCCTGGCGGTGCCTTATATATCGTAATACCACAATATGGGATTCATTTTCCTTGACAACTCTACACTCATCCCCTATAGGGTAATCAATCTCTACATTTCTGTCTTAAGCACATCTTTTAACTTGACATAAGCAGCCGAAACTACAAGGCGTGAACTGTTCTATACCTCCCTATATGGATTTTTTCTAGATTTTTTAGAACTTTTGCTTTTGTAAGCGACTTAAATATTTGCTTTTAAAAGAACCGAGTCCTAATCATTGTTGTTATAAAGATCGATTGACTATTCCACAGATCTAAAAATTCACAATTTTATTATTGCAGGTCATATCTTCAGTCGAGTTCAACAAATAATTTTGTATTGTACCAGCAACTTTTCCCAGAACGAGCCAAGCTCCTGCCAAACAAACCGATCACTGCCGGCTATATGTCAAGTGGCTCCAGGTCCAAGTAAGATGTCAACTTTTAGTAATAAACAATAGATGCCCATTATTATTACGACCTTCGGAACTGGATCAAAACGGTCACATTACCAAGAGGTTGTGTGTGTGTGGGGGGGGGGGGGGGGGGCAGTAGGCTAAAGCAAAATGTGAAGAGTTGACCACCTACTGATTCAAATGCAAGGGATGAAAGAAGAAACCTGACACACGAGGCTCAATTGTCTGCCTCATAGGTGTAAAATTTGAAAAGTTCTGGCCATAGATAAGTGGGTGATCGCATTAGTGACAAGAAATTTGACATTTGGGTCTTGAAAGAAGTGGTCTATAGGCGAGGTGGTCGTTATAGTTAGTATTTTTGTGTGTATTTTTCTAATGGTCGTGTTATTCAACATTTCCTAAACATGAAATTGGTAGAATTTCAGGATTTACGTAAAATGTCCGTCATTAAGAGTTGATCGCATTAGCGAATAGGTCGTTAGGTGAGAATCTACAGTAATGCATTTGCATTATACAAAGGCACTGCATTTTCAATGTACGAATGCCCAATACACAGTGTGCAACTGGGGGTACCAAAGTACGCCCAGTCGCAGAATGGAGATATTTGATATATCAGCAACCTGGCTTACCGGAGGTACGCCCAGTTGCAAGCAATTTGGAACGTCCAATTTCAAGCTAGGTACCTCTAATTGCAAGCCCAACAGTCGCACAGTGTGAACGGGAATTGAACGACAATGAGATAAATACATGATTGCCGCTTCTTTATTTGTAAGATCTAAAGTAAAAATCACGGATTGGTGTTTGGTTTGTGATATACCATTCAAACTATTTGTAAGATGTATTAATTGTTTTGATTTCTGTTTTGTCAATTCATATTGGTGATTTAGATTGTTATCTTTGTTATAGGACTGTGAATCTTCACAAGGAGGCATATCCACAACTTCACATTGGATCTCAGGTATGTAAATTAGATAAATACTCTGATTAATGTTCAGCAAAATCTCATTTTGTGTGATAGATTTTCAATTTTATATGACGTAAAAACTTTTCCAGTTTGATGAACAAAGATCTGTTAAAATCAAGTGCTGAAATTTTCTTTCAGCCTGGCCTGACTATTCAGGTAACATATACCTTGTGTGATAAGTTTACGTCTCTTGGTGTACTTTGAGATATAACCCCCGGGTGATTTAAGACTCAAAAATGCTCTAAAGTGCTTAGCAAAATTAGGGGCTTCTACTTCCATGGAAACTCTATGATGCGCTTATTAAATTTAGGCCACAATAGTCCATATAGAAAAGAGGTCCTAATATTAGTTAGTAATTACTTGCACACGAATTCTACAATGTGTAGTTCTAGATGATCCGCCATACCTGTAGTGTTCGTCTGTAAAAAGAGTTTGGTTTAGCATGGGGGCCATCCATAAAGTACGCACGCATTGGGAGGGGGGGGGGGGTTACAAAAATTCGGAAATTTTGCGTATACTCCTTCTTTGTTCTATTGCGTACAAAATCAGGAGGGGGTGGGGGTCAAACATTTCAGAAATTCTGCGTACGTACTTTATGGATGGCCCCATGCGGACTTGTTTCAAACCTTACCTTGTATATTATATCATTAACAAATTGTCTACATTTTCCCCTTTCCTATTTTTGTTGCGGCCAGCCAAAACCGTTTATGATCGCCCTGATGTTTTACTCCAGGTTGTAGAATTAAATTTAAGAAATATAGGGAAGTGGCCAGCCAATTCATAATGAAGCCCCTCTTTGAAAAATGTCACCTCAAATCTTATATAGTAAGGGGGAACATAATACATGAATCTACGTAATAGGTTATCTTTATCAAACCAGAGTTTATCATGAATTATTTTGAATATCTTTTTTTCCAAAATCTTATTTCATTGATATTATGGTTTTTTTTAAAACGATATTATAGCACACGCGGTTATGCCCCCTCGTGATAATTCTTAATGTGACAAAGTACCCTCAGAGAACAAGATAAGACGTGGAATGAACCAAATACCACCAAACTGAAATATTGCACATTCAGTTAAAGTAGTATTATATAGGCTGGATGACATTTCCAGACAGGATAGGGATATAATGATTTGAGAACAATAGCAAAGGTGTTAAATTCCAAACGGCAACTGGATTATAAGATATATTGTCACGAGGTAAAGAGTACCGCTTAACCAAATTATACTGACGTCATTTTACCTAGGACAGAGTTTTCTTCGTACATGACAATAAAAAATAATCCGACAGTCATGTTATGATATTCGCAGGGACTCTAGATTAGGTGTAATGTAAATTTAAAGACTAGATAGAATAATAGATATAACCTAGCAAGTAACATAGTTTACATTTCATATGAACCGCTATATCGCCAGTTCATGTGAATACTATCTGTTATAAGGTGTGAGGATACAGCGTATATAACACTCTTGGTATTAAACGTGTGCTTTCTGATGTACTTCCTTTCTAGCAGAAGTTACCTCACCAAGCCCAGGTATAGACTAGATTGGTTCCTGTATTTTGCTCTGTCAGTGGAAAGTCGATATGTCTCATCTATGCACGCTTCTCGTAGCACACAGCATGCACGGCATATGCGTACACTCTCTGTCTATAGATCAACACATGAATTAAAGTAATTCTCATTGTTCTGAAAACAGCATCATGTCTATTGTGCTGTGCTGCGGTGTAAGGCATTTAGATATTCATGGCGTTTCACTATTAGTTATCATTTAATGTGTAGATGTAGCTGGGTGTAGCACCTGTTAGCCTGGTACTCCTCACCAGACTTAGTGATCAGTAGAAACTTATGTTTAAGTTTTCTATTTTTTCCACAGGCCTACTTTGTAAGTAGAATCATGTGTATGCTACATAATTTCAGAATCACCGATCATCATGACGGTTATACCATACTAAGATACATGTGTATTTCGCACCCGGTGATCATAATTAAAGCGAAGGGCTAGAGGTGACCAAGATCCAGGATCGTGAACTTTAATATATAAAACATTTGAATTAGATCCATGGTTCAAACAATGTTTTATATGTAACTGCCATAGATGTTGCTTTATAAAATCTTTCTTCATTAATTGTGCTCCTCAACTTAATTTTCATTATTTTTGGTAATTTTACTCTTGCTTCTTGCTTGCTTACCTTTTACTTCCTCTATTTTGCCCTCCAAAAATTACAATTTTGATTGGTTTGCTCTGTATCCATAATAGCTCCCTTTGTATTGTTTTTTCATAGCAGTTTGAAATAAGAGCATGTGATTTAAATAAACTAGAAAAACGGGTTTTTTTTCTTCATTGAAGTTTACGTACAAACCTTGCAAATCTATAGAAAATAGATGTCTACTTGCCACCTTTGGCAATAGTTTCAGTATGTTTAGTGCACATAGAGGAAGTGATGTATGATTATAGAATTTCCTAGTGATGCGATCAAAATTTAAATGAGGAAGTTCAATTACAACAGATTGATGAGTTCATGACGAGCGCCATCCAGCGGTCGCTGCAGTATGAGCGGAAGCTGAGCAGTTTGGGTGAGCGTGGCCGGCGGGCACGGACACGCACAGCTCAGAGAAGACGGGCCCTGCCTGAGAGTAACGGCCAGAGTGGCACAGAAGGAGTCTGCAAAGGGTCCATCGTACAGGGCATAGTCGAGGACACCACTCTGGCTGAACCGCACAAGTCCCGGACGAGCTCAGAAACCCGCAGCCAACGGGAGGACACGCCGTCGGAGCCGGCTAAGAGTCAATCCTCCACGCCCAGCCTGGAGAAGAAGCACGACCGACCACCGTCGGCGAAACCCAAGCCAGTCCCGCCGCAGTTGCACGTACCCAGGTACAAAGTGGTGGAGCTTCTGGAGAAGGGCTACACCATGACGAAGGTACAGGCCCGCTTTGCCTTCGCTACTTACCTTACTAGGGTCCAACACCGGCTGATGGCTGAGACGGGCACGGTGGAAACGGAGGACGTCGACACAGCCAACGAGCAAATGGTAAAGTCTTATTTGTTTATGTAGAATAGTAAGTTATTCAGAGTATATGCGAATCTCATCGTCCCTATGTAAAATTATGTTACGATATGAATCGTAGTGACTGCAGGTGCACAACGTAGCCTCTAACTGTATATATTAGTTTAACGGATATTGTCTATCATTCTCTGAGGCAGCACATATTTTTTTAACCCCAACTGACATCCCTCGCATAAACGTCAAACTTGGAAGAACATGTTCTTTAGCCTAGTGTTTTTGTGTGTATCCTGTTATTTGATGTAGTTGGCAGTGTGTAAATGCTCTTTCAGGACCTGGTGCTACGTTTTTTGAAGAGGGCGGCCTGTAACCTCCAGCAGCCTTTTAAAGTGGTGGTACCAAGTAGAAAACTGGCATTGAATGATCGCCGACGTATTCTAGCCAAGCAGCTGGGAGACTTCGTGCATGTGTATAACAAGGTACAGTCTTTTCTTATGATGAAATATGATCAGTAACAGAGATAAATGAAAGAGCAATCCTTTGTTGAGGGACGCAATACATGTATCTGTTTTCTATTTGATCATTGGCTGCTGGTGAACTGATCTAGACTTGGTCTTCTTCACACTGCGATTACATTGACGGCTGCATCAGAAGATGCTTAGCGAATGGATATTTAGCTATCAGTACGACATCAGGGGGCTGTTGAATAAAGTACAAACGGCAAAAAAGTGTCTTAGAATTGTCTTTGGGGCCATAGTGTTGCATAATATAATGTGTTGTAAGCATAAGATGTTTTGACAATAACAGTAACCTAAATCTTTTACAAGGTTTTGTATACAAATACGTTCATTTAGATGATATTTTCCGTGTTGTCAACAACACTGAATTATTAAAAATCGTCCAGGATGTCGTTTATCATTGGAGTTATCGTATTGTCCAGCACTAGCATCAGAAACGAACGAACTTTATTCAACAGCCCCCAGATCTATCTATTTCATATGTCAGGGAAAATAATCTTATAACATAATCATTATTTCTGCCACTTCACCTAGCAAAAAATAATCTACTTGTAGAGATCTTTCTGATCTGGTACAGGAATCTGAAAAACACAAGGAAAAGGAGAGGAGGAAACTTTTAAAAGAAGAAAAAGAAGTCGATAAAGAGGAGAACGAGATCATAGTACATGTATATTATATTACATTACGTGTTGAGCAAATCATTGCTCTTAAAGTTGGACATAATATTGATTTATATGTTATATTAAATTGGAATACATCGCTAATCTAAAACTAACCAGAAGCCAACCAAATTTGGAGATTTCTATTTGTTTAGAATCTCTTGTCCCTAGAATGCATCGTAAATAAGTCTCTTTCGTTTCTCAATCTCTACTTAGGAGACAGATCAATTACGGCAAAGATCAGCCCTGGAAAAGAAGTTAAGACGACCTCCACACTTCAGTAAAAATGATTGTCTTGATGAGGTGAAGTTCAACCAGTTTGTGAATATGTCCACGTAAGTTGAAAGGCGCTTTTGTGTGAATCTATATTACGGAGGGGTAGGGGTGGGGAGGGGGTTAGATATAGGGCACATAGCTATTGTGCTATAGAGGCGGCCATCTTGCCCCCATCGCAATCCAAAACACCAGGTGGTGGGACCAACTATCAAGAAATTATATCAAAAATAGTTTTGGAGCTTGCCAGAGAGGAATTTTGGCCTCTTCTCAATATTATCTATAAATTATAACAAATGATAACATGGGTTGCCTCCGACTACCGTGGCGCTATCTTACTATTTCCTGGCGGTTGATGGCGGAACTAGCAATCCCTCTGTGCCCTATAGGAAATTGATAAGCTGTATATGCAAGCGGAACAAATTTCGTTAACAGTAACATCCCATTTGTAATTATATGTTTTATGTGGTTTATGTACCAATGGTTTGATATCAATAATAAAATGCCTCAACCATCTATTCGGGTTGACATGAGGTTTGTGGTAACACTCCCCTAAAATATATGTTTTGTATGATTATTACATGAATAGTATCCTCTTAAAAGGAAACGCTGAATAGTCATGATTGTTCTTAATAAACTTTTTTGCGCTTTACAGAGAAAGTGAACTTGAGGAGGTGCTTACCACCTACACAAAGCTAAACAAATCTGCCAGTATCTTCCTGGGTAGTAACGCCAAGAGCACCTACGACCCCCGCGCCTCCCACGCTAACAGTCTGTCCACAGCGCCGAGTCAGTCAGAGACGAGTCTGATACGACGAAAGGAGTTTGAACAGGCCCAGGGAAGGGCAGATGGAGGTAAGAGTTAACTAGTATCACTCTATCATCTTAACCCTTTTTCGACACAAGATGGCTGCGGACATCATTCCCTCTGGGACGCTTGATGATTAAAATCGATGCCCCTTATCTGAGGCGTGTTTTACTGAGGATGGTGTGCAGAATGAGTGCCTAGCTGTCTGATGTCTGGCTATGGTCACCTCGATGCTATTCTACAACCATCTTTACTAAAGAACTCTTCAGTTACTCAGAGGACGGATACATTTTTTATATTTGTATGTTTTCTAGTACCGGTCTTAATTTCATGTAATGTTTGTTCATTTAAAGTTGTTATGTAATAGAGAAAGAATGTTCATGGGAAGTCTGTCTGAGGATGAGGTGATCCATAGTTATCTTGTCGCGAAGGGATTGGATTTTCGACTCTTTACTTTAAAATCTCATAGTTGCCCCAGTATATGTTATGTAGCAGCATTCCTTTCTCTCACCATAGTTAAGATTATTGTAACAGCTCTTATCCTTAAGATCCTTTTATATTTATTTTATAGTTTTGTATTAATAACTTATAGAATATTTTATGTATGTTTTAGTTTCTTAATTAAGACTTATGCTTATAGATCATTTTATATTTATCATATTCTTTTACGTTTATTTGCATTTCTTTTTAATGACCTTGTTAATAGGTCCTTTGATGTATATTTGATAGTTTCTCATTAATTATGTCATTTGGTTGATGTAAATACATGTAAAGTTAACCTTGGTTAATTTGTAGTATCACTATCATTTCACAGACTGTTAGTTTTAACCTAATTTGACTTAATGCACTGACTGAATTCATTTTCATTAGCTTGGGGTCATCACAGTAAGTAAATACGGTGTGCATAGATTTTGGATGTGAGCATTGTTCCCGTCCCTGCCCAGAGTATTGAGCAGTTAACGTGTAACGTAGATTTGCCTTCTAACAGTACAGCTGAGTGTGTGTAGCCTCGGAATTTGGGAAAAAGAAGAATTTCTTTATAAATGTGTTCAGGGACTCCTTATACAGAAGGAATGTTATTTTCAGGGGATATATATGGCCAACATTGGTTTCTTTATTTTAAGATATTGTCGTATCGGTTCATTGCCTGAAGCACCAAAATAACATGGACATAAATCGTACATGGTCCAAGCTTTGGGGTCCTTCACTATGACGGGCTGTGTTTTTATGAGTGGTTTTTTTTCAAAGTCCCTAGTTCCAGGTACAATTTTATAGGATAACGTATTGCGAAAAATATCTCTTGATAACCTAGAAGGCTAGACTCGCAGTAGTGACTTAGACGGTATATACTGTTGGCTTTCCCACGGTAATATCTGAAAGTGTTTGTCTGAAAATGTCTGAAACCGAGAATTGAAGTCACCTATAGTTGCGCACTTCTCCGATGTCTATCGTTCATAGACAGCTAGTTGCACCACTCTGTGAGGTCCAACCACCCACCACTCACCATCCGTCAACTAATATTTATAACTGACTCCTACCATCGCCCCCAATGATTTGCACAACCACCTTTCCAAAACTACCACTAGCTAAATACTGGGTATCGCACACTTTCCTCATACCTATCAATCCAGCCCATCCTCTACGGGCTTCCAGTAAGCTGTTCGCAAATATCTCACCAGGAAGATAACCATCCGCTTCTAGGACACAATTCCGCAACGCTAAATTAATTCTATGTAGCAAATTATGTAATAAAGTAAAGTCTCCTAATGATTTCCTGGAATCAGATCTATGCTCAGCGTCACATTCTCATCGATTTGGTTATTATATATCCATATCAACGTGTAGATAGCACGCCAACACTCGTTATACTGATTACACAGTGGCCTGTCCCCTTTGCGGCCTGTGTATTGGGTCTGTCAGACTGGTGTCGCCGGCTGGTGTTAGATTCTGTCGGGATACCCGTATATCACCTTCTATCACCAGCGACCATCTTACTGCCACATTCTGCATGTCACTGATCTACGACAACGTACTCTCAAACGTCCAGCATTCGTCTGCTCACCCTTCACATTTACTAAGTCCATCATGCTAAATGCCTCTATCTCCACATAGTGTTCCGTCACCTTTAAGTACTTGAAGTAATCGGGCAGGGTCCATCATGGAGAAACGTTATGTGATAGGACATAAAGACTACAAATACTCCTTCCCCAGAATCATCCTTTGTGCAGTTTCAGTGGTCCATATAATTTACTATGTGCAAAACAATTTGATACAGAGCGGGTCGGTCCAGTCATCCGGCTTACTTTTGTATACCTTAAAACGTTGTTAATTAATCAGTATTTCACATTAACACCTTTGTCAACAGTTTCGTCCACAGTAAGGACGTTCCCTAATACTACTGTCTGGTTCGGTGAACACCTTGGACGTAAAGACAACAAACCAAACAAAATATGGCAATCCGATCAATTTTTTTTTTTTTTTTTAGATATTTCGTTTCTTCTTCACAAGTGCAGCGCATTTATTTTGTTCGAATGCCATTACTGTAAATCATATTTATTTGATTGCGAGATCGCAAACATATGCTATAACATGTGATCTTTATGGGTTTGGTGCCTTTAATGAAGCTGGGTCCACTGAAAGCTTGACCGAATGATGCATACGCAAAACGTTTATTTCTATGAATTAAAATAGTTGAAGGCAAGTAGCTATGTGTTGTGCTGTACACACGAATATGGGTATAGTTCAGATATTTATAAAACTAAGGGTTTCGTTAAACAAGTTAGTTTTGAGACAGGACAGAATAGATTAACGTCAATGCATTTGCTTTGGGATATTATCAAATGGTTGGTATATACATTGATGGCAGCATTATTAGGCCGAGACCAAACTCACTGTTTTTAACGTTTGCTTATGAGGCACCATAACACATTTATAACCAATCCTTTCTTAATTAAGTTCTATTCACAGCTCACTTGGTCTGACCTTACTAACTATCCTTCCTTTGTAGTGATCTCCGGTGCTGAGAAAGCACCTGCTCTCACCGGCCACCCTACTAGCACTACCACAACACACACCCACTCTAACTCATTGAACTCATATGCGAGTGCAGTGCCAATCTACAGTGCCAAGCTAGGCCCAGCGGCTCGCCAGCGACCCCTGTCTGCAACCAACCACTCCAAGACAGGTACATGTATGCAGCGTTACGTAGATGCTGTCATGACAGCTCAGAGTCTGTATATAAACGAAACATAGATCCCTGGGGATGGTGACACTGGCTTTACTCAACTTCACCTGGTTTCCCATCTGGGAACACGGACACTGAGCATGTAACCTGTGCATGAAAAATGTGATGAACCTTTGATAATCACAGCTGTAATTCGAGAGACTTCTGTATATTCTTCTTTCCAACACACACTGTTTTGAAAATTACACCGAATTGGATATAGGTCTGTGTCTTTTTTCTGCTGTTATGCCTGTGTAGGTGGTACGAGTATTCTGATGCTGTGGTCTCTAATTACCCAAAAGTATAAGAGCTCTTCTATTAACTCTTTCCGATGTACAAAGATCAATAACGCTTAGGGACGTTAAATGTAAAATAACAGTTATATGTATGGCAACGGTTATGTAAAAAATATCTGTATTGCTTCGCGGATGGTCATCATTGTGCAGAACTAATCACTATCATCTTTTTCAATAATATTCTTAATTTGCTTTTATTTGAGAATATCGACAGCAGGTGAGAATAATGCATAACAATATTCCTGCTTATTCAGATTATAGTTTCATGCAGTCTAACAGTGCTTCATATCAATACAAAATATATTATCATTGCCTAATTCTTTTATTTGAATATATTAGCTGTGAATAGTTTATGCCATCCTGATAGCCGCCAATATAGGTGACAACTGATTCTGACATTTCGGTTGTCTTTTTTGGGCTATATTTTTCATAGCGAAGTTGCGAGATGCGGCAAGCAAAACCAAGGTCAGAGGCAGTACTGGGAGTATATGTGGTTAGATATCGCACTATTCGGTGTTTTCCAATAAGGAGTACTCTCATCCTGTCAAGCCAGGGAGCCAGCTCTCATACACACTTTCTCTGTCAGTTTTGGAATGTGTAAAAAAACAAAACAATTTTTCACCGGAGTTTGGTTTTACATTGGCGCTTCATGGTTTTGGGTGTGTCCGTTTTCCTAGACGATGGCCTGGTTTTGCTGATGAGGATTGAGCTTGCCATCAGGAGTTTTGTTGATTTACAACCGTGTGTGTTCGGGCATCATGTTTTACTTAGTGGACTTAGCCTAGTTCGATTACAGAAATATGCCAAGGGCAGAGGTGTCAGTAATAAGCATGTCGATATTCACATGACCCCAACATGTCGCACGGTTTTTTTTATTTCCATCACATTAATTTTAACAAATCGATATCTTTTGAAGTCTAGTTATTTGGATTTGTTCTTCTATAGGTTTTCTTGGGTCTCAGACGTTCTGTTATACAGTGTAGTTGAACGTACTATTGAGTGCATGCAGTCAAATAGTACGTCATGGCGGCCTTGTAAATGTTCTATCAAGACTTCTAGAATCTGATTTATGGTAGTCATGTCTGTTTTGTCCTGGATTTCTAACGTCTTACAAATATTAGAGTCACACTGTAATGCATAGTCCTATCTCATGAAATGCATGTTCGCAACTCTATTTTGGCTACTACTTTGCTGTTCTCTAGAGCGAAAACTGGTGGCATTTTTTTTCTTCAATTCCATACATAGAGTGCAAATCACAGAAGTACCCTCTAGAATTCGCAAATTTCAAAAGTCACAATTTGAACATTATATTATAAGAGTTTTTGATATACATTTGCATTTTACAAAAAAAAAAAGGAATTCTTATATGGTGTTTTTTACATTTTTACACCCCGCATAACCTCTGTTAGTTTAAACGAAATTATTAAGCCAATTTGGGTGCTTCTTTGTTATCGTTGTTGTGTATTGGTCTTGTTTTTACCGTATGTTTTGCCTCATTACAGCCGGCGCGGTGACGTCTGGGGGTCGGGCCCGGCCAATGTCTGCTTCCATGGCTGCGACGCAGACGCCCGGAGTCCCCATTCGACCCATGACCGCCATGCCACAACGGGAGAAGCCGGATGGAGCTGGTGAGTGATCCTTTCATTGTAAAATGATTTAAAAAAATAAAACAAAAACCAATGTTCAACCGATTCTGAAATGAAAACTTACAAGGGCGAGCAAGTGTTACTTATTTTTTGTAAGAAAATATTACCCTGAATTTTACTTTAGTTTTAACGAACTAGCATTTTTGTAACTAGAGATAATTGAGTTGATCATATGATGATAAGATAGTGTCTTTCTCCGAGAATATGACGCTACTATCTATGGTTGTGTTTGAGAGAATATGTTAACTTTTGTGTGTTCCGGAGGAGGAGTGGCAGTTTTGTCATTTTAAGTGTTGTGTGATGAGAATTCCCAGTCGACTTTTCTTTACTCGGCTCTAGTGAATTTAATACTTACATGGTATTCCCCTTTACATATACATTCCGAAATGTAACACAATTACACCAATAACTGTAAAGAAATATAGCAAGTAGTATAGTTTTTGAGAATGGGTCTTTACTGAATATTTCAATAAATGTGTTAAAAGATGAAGTGTTTTTCCTGTCTTCAGCGTAGTGCACACTTAATTACATGAAATTTTGGAAGTCACTTGACGTTCACAGAGCAGCGATCGCTGTTGTCAGTCAATATTCTACTTTGACATTCTTCTAAATTATGTGAAGGGATGTGTCTATTTTTCAAAAATAAATGAAATTGATCCTAGTGTTGATCCTAGTGGAATTTTCAGTTAGACCTCACCATGTTGCCATGTATTACAGGTCGTGTGACTAGGTAAGAGTATTAGAAAACTGCCCAAAATAAATGCATGTTACTTATCAATGCTTTATACCATAGAAGGGCGCCTCGGTGCCTATGCTCTATTTTAGAGCATCTGAAATCCATACGTAGGCTTCCCCTGATATCCCATCTTTGGAGCTTGCCAACCCACTCCCCTCGCAAATTAACCAGGGTATCGGAACGAGATATGATCCTTGATAATACTAACAGTATACTCACATGCTCACTGAGAACATATTTTTGTCTAGTGCCAGGCTTTTTGAATGATTTGGTATACTTCGAAAACCTAAGGCAAATCTATCTAGATTCAAAATATGTTCTTCGCCGCCCATGCTCTCCATAGATAAGTACCTGTGTCGCCTATGCAATTAAGGCCGAAGGCTTTCTTTTTCTCATATAAATGCATTCAATGAGTTATTCCAATAAATTCAGTAAATGTTTCGTTTTGAATTAATGAATCTGAGTTTTTACATACAAATGATTTTCGGATGATAATTGAATAGAGTTCTACTTGTCTATGCCATATAGTTTAACACAGGAAGTAAAAATGTCACTCCACCTTATATCACCTTATACCTAGTAAGGAGGCATAATAGTCAAAATAGATTCTTTAGAAGATTGGATTTTAGTGAGGATCCTTCCTCGCGTTATTGTTAGTTTGAATTGAATCATGGCCATATCAGAAAGGAAATCAGACGACCTAGGATTACCAATTACGAAGGCAGGTTTCATAGGCTGCGTATCTTGAGCCTTTCTTGTGATTTGCCATGGCAGCAACGCCACCCCTGCTCTACAGTCGCTGTTTTAGAAGAGCATATCGGATAAGGTAACTTGGGTAACTGTGTGCTGTTGTCTCAACACTGCATGTATGTAATAAGTCCGAATAAAATAATTTGGCATGCCCTTTTTTTTTAAAGGTTTTGATTTCATTTAATGTCCTTTGCTGAAACCCACTGGGGCCATTTGTATGTAAATGTATGTGTGTATGTGATCTTTTTGTTTTTCAACCTGTAATGTAAATGCGATGATGGTTTGCACTGGATGGGATCCTATGTTGAAGTGCCTCTTGTTTCATCCTGTTACAGAATCACTAAATACGCAATATGATGAAGAGGCCATAAATTCCGCGCTACAACGGTTAGCCATGAGACAACAGCAGAGACAGTATACTGCTAACAAAGCCTCTAACGTACTCTCCCAATCAAATGAAGGGGCTGTAGTTTCAGGTTCTCGGAGCAGGAAACAGTCATGGGGTTCGGGCATTAGTGAACTTAGTGGTCAGCATCATCAGCATCGTGTGCAGAGCAACGTAGAACATTACCACCACATGCAGCAGGGCAGCAGAGAGGACAGTCACAAACCTCCGCGAGGGCACAGTGCTAGTACGCGCAGCCACAGCCATGAGAACTTACACCAAGACGCCCACCGCGCGCATAATCCCGCGCATGCGCGCGCACGGAGCAGTAGTAGTGCATCGAGGAGGACTCGTCATCGCCAATCATCGTACAGTGAACAGGAGGAGCCGCGCAGTGCCAACGACACCTTCAATAGTTTTATACACGAAAATAGCGGCGAGGGTGGCAGTGTGAGCAAGCCTGACAGCCGGACCGGGCTTTCTAAAGGTAGCACATACCATCAGCAGGTCACCTCACAGATGCTTAAACAGCAGAAAATGATGGAGGCCAGTCGCAACTTACTGGAGCAGAGTAAGGCTAAGCACCAGGCGATGGTTGCACAGGCTCACGCTGCACAGAAATCCAAACAGGACTCGAACTTAACCCGTGCGGGGAGTCAGGAGGCCGTGAGTCATTACGGCAGTCAGGAAATAGCTCCCAAGCCGCCATCCAAACCCTCAACCAACAAAAAGCCCACGAGTTCACACAGACTGGCAAGGTATGTGTGGACATAGGCCAGAAACATCGTAGCAGCAGCAAACATCTCTCACCGTGTATTCTCTTAATGTCTTTAACAAAAACATCCATAACCAGAGCAGCAGCGTTTCTACAGAAGACCCTCATATTTACTGGCTCAAGTTAATGCCATGTGATTTTTCTTGTAGCAGAAGGTAAATCGTTACATTTCGAAACCTATGTGCAATGCACAACAACACAAAAAAACCACACCCAGCTAGGTTCCCCATTTTACAACTTGCACTATTTTATTTAAATACCGGTCGCTGCTGCTTGCTGAAAATCCCAGAAACTGCTTGTTTACCTTTAGTATTTAAGTCACCTTGCATACATTAGCTCTACGGATATTTGGGGGTCAAATGAATATGTGATAACTTGGCAATTAATCGAAAGGTTACCTAGAATTTCCGGATGTTTATTTTAGAAACAACAGATAGGATTGATGATTTCGTGTGTACCATTGCAAACTCAACTACGAAATCAAAGTAATTATATCTTATTAAGACCCCCAGGTGATCTGTGAGATTGAACCTGGCTGCTGTTAATGAGCCGGTGTTCATCCATTTAGCCTGTTTCAATTATACATTGTATTTAAGAGTCTCTTTCAATTTATCACCTATAAACATTATATTTAAGCACTGTTGTCATATATGAATAAGTTTTGTACACGATACCCTAGGTATCATAAGAACTAACCTTTTTCAAAGAAACAAAAAGAGACAAAACTCTGTAAATATCTTGTATATATACATTCGTATTTTTACATGTATTTTTCAATCAAGTTTCTTATACAGCTTGGTCAATCTCCCAACATCTTAGACCTCTCAATCTTAGGGGAAGATCACTCTATGGAGACCTTAAAGAAACAATTGATATATAGAATCCAGTAGTTAATAGATCCGTACTATAAATAGTGTATTTCTTGTCTATATGCTTGAGCTGTGATGAGTATTAACCCACAACTATGGTGTGACATACAAAAGTAGTTCTCGATAGAAACGGTTTGTCATATTGTTTGCAGGCCTGCGCATTTAGATGAAGGTAGTGCAAGTAGTAACTTTTACAACAGTCTGAAATACGATAACAGCACAGGCACATCTCGCCTCACCTACCACTCCGGATATAATACAGGTCTGTAAAATCCCCTGTACAACCCAACCCTGATAGTAATAAATAATAGGCAATTAATTGTGAAATGTTCCTAATCTTGATAACAAATACCGCATACAGTGACAAGTATGTAACAATTACATGATTACAAATCTCTAGAATATGTAAGTAAAGTGTGCAATATATATAAGCTTAAAATAATAAATGTTATTTAGCATGCCCACTATATATTTGATTTAATGGGCGGAAATTTTTCTTTGATTCTACAGCCTATAATTGAGCAGGTATACCTCATTTTTTAAACGTTATTTCTTCCCGCGTTGATCATGGTAGATTGCCCTATTCTTGTTCTTTGTGGCTTGGACAGCACTTCAATTTTACCTCTCACAGTTTGCCACACATATTAAATTGTTTCCAACACATATTAAACACACATAATACATTGAATCGATATGTCATATATTTTTGATACATGTTTGCAACACATACATTATAATCTTTGAGCCCATTGCAACTTTTTGAGACTGAATTCATTTCAACCTTTTAAACATATTCCAATAAAACAGGGTTTTACATATCAACTGGGATGGTGTACGTGACACTAAATCTTACCAAACTCTTTGTTTTCTGCAGTCCTGCGACCTTTAAAGGTCAATTTACATTTAAGCAGACGTGAGCTGACCTCAGGGAGCATCAGGTCCACAATGCACAGTTTTGAGAAAATTCCTTTACGTTGATAAAGTGTTCACTATTAATAGTATTGCTTTGTATATTATTTTGTAAATCAACTGAAAGAGTGTTTTTGTTGGCTGGGAATCAATACGCAAAATATGGAAATTGTTTGCCATTTAAGGAATCAGTTTTGTGAGCATTACAACACACCCTTTTTTATCAGTCTTCCGTAGCCAAACATTTGGCATTTGTTCTTATTTGGCATTTACTTATGAATGTGTGCAGGATCAAAGTTATATCGTGGTATTTTAATGGTTTCAACAAACGTCTGTTAATATGTAAGTTTGACTGATAATAACAATATTTCTAATACGTTGACGTGACTGTAAATATCGTCTGTTTGGACATATATCCACTGACATTCATCAATTCTACTTGTAACACAATATTAACACTGATTGGTTTCAGCTCTCAATTTACTGACTATGTGACTTTATTTTGTTTTAAGTGGGATATCTACAGAAATGATTTTGTATTCCTCTTTGTAGCATGATATTTCAAACAGAAGCTGAAAAGGAAACAGTTGCCCACAAATTTACCTGCCATACTAAAGCAATAATATATAAAACTTCTCATTTCAATAATGAAGATACTTATCCTTATAGGAAATCAGAATATTATAAAAGTGGCCCTTTCCTCTAAAATTAAGCAAGACATTACATTGAAAAATAACAGCTTTTTCTTCCATGTCTTTATCCTACCTAATTTTTATCAGTTTGAATAAGATTCGTTTTCCTTCTCCTTAGTATTAACAATACACGATATCATAATTTTGTTGATTGAGTCCTGCCTTTGTCATTACCACTTCCCATCCTTTGGTTCTTGCAGGCTTATTAGCAAACAGTAAGTTGATATGCAGATATCGAATGCTAACAATGCAGAATAGTCTCTCAGAGGATGAACTCGTGTATATCAATGAAGAAATCTGAGAGAGTAGTATATATTAGTATATATGGATGTATAAGACACATAAGATTTTCTTATAAATTCTATTCGTGTGGCTTAAATTTACACTGAAGGCTCTTAGTTATAGTTATATCTCACCTCACATGGGAATTATATGATAAAGGTTGCTTGCAATGGCAGACTGTTGACTACGCCGCCCCAGTTTTTTAGACTCGTAAACAGCATGCTAATATATTGCGGTTGCCAGTCCTATAACCTGTCAAAATAAGATGTGGAATGCTGAGAAAGCTCAAATAATCGTCTTCAGAGAGACTAGCGATAGCACTCAAAACGTTTCATGTTGTGCGTGGTGTTTAGTTTTATCTGTATTCTGTTACCATATACATGTAAGTATAGCTTGAAAAATAAAACATTTTTATAAATGGCCATAGACATTTTATGCGGGCTAGAAAACGAAACTATGACAAGCAATATGATATTCAGAATCTATAGGAGCCATCAGCCAGAATTTTTAATTTAGCATGTTATTAGCTTGTACCATAGGAGACTAAAATTATTAGTCTTTTTTTAATGTAATTTCATTTGGGTTTGCTAATTCCATGTTTTGTTTTAGGGTCCTGATGCGGAGATTGAAAGCGCGGAAAAGCGCTGGCGCAGTTTTGGAGCGTCACTCATAGCATCCGTAATTATCCTTGAAGTCAGATGTGTGCTTTTCTGTGGGACTCCTTATGCTGCAAAACCTCAAAAGTCATCGACTGTGATAATATATTACATGGAGTCTACAGCTGAAACTGATTTAATGTAAAAGGTTCTTTGGAATCAACACCCAACCCACACTTTGCTGCTGTTACAGGAGCAATCCGTTGTGTTGAGATTGACGTGCTCTAATTATCGCTACCTCATGTAGGGGTACGCCAGTGGCACGTTCTATACGAGAAAGGATGAACACATTGTTTTATGTTCTCCTGCGTTGATTCCACTCGCTGTTATGTGCGCTGCTTGCATGTACAAAATATTATTTTAGATTCAAATCATATATTCCATTTTGCCATGCTGCTGCTGATCATAATGTGTATGATGTCACACTATATCTCAGCATACGTTGTTACTGTTCTCAGCATACGTTGTTGGCACCTTGTCTGACCAGACTGAAATGTTATCAGTCGGTTAAAAAAAATTACTACTGTCGGACCCTATCACTGTTTCCTGTTCCAAAGGGCTACATATTAATGTTCAACTCCGTCTTCTTGAATAAAATCACGATCCTAAATGGAAAGTGAAATTCCAGACAGGGCTTTCAATTATGTTAAATATATGACGGAGATGCGTAATGATTGAATAACTGCATACTGTAATGACTGAATAACTGCAGATTTGCACGTTTTTCACAGTTCACAAATATTTAATACTTCATGGGTCATATATCCTAATGTACAGAGATCATATACAATGAATATTATGTATTTGTGACAAAGATACGAAATGAAATGGATGGAAAGTAGAATGTGAAAGGTTATTGTACATAGTTCCTAGTCTATTTTAAGTCCAGTCAAGATTAATTATTTGGAATTCCGTGATAAAAAGTGTTCTTCCTTATCAGCCACATTGTTTATTTTGTTGAAAGCATGACCTATCATCCCCGGTGGTATTAGCTGTAGATGATATGTGACGGGATACACATTTGCTATATATATATATTGATTTTTATCTTCTTTAAGCTAAGGGGACATTTTTATCATAATTGGCTATAGTCGGTTTCGTGCCTCGTCCGTCCATATATGAAGCAAAGTTCTTTTTTTTCACGTTGTAATACCAAACTTAAATAGTTGTGCATACATTTCTTAGACATTTTAACTATTTAATTTTTATTTATATGACTGAAAAATGATGAATTTTTATTTATAGTATATTATCATTGAAGTCATTGGGAGATAAACTTTAAATCAGTAGCTTTTGTTTAGTCGTGCATGTTGTATTTCTAATGTTAATGTCCGAAAACAACAGAAGATTCGCATACATGTATTTAAGTACTCCTACCTCTGCTGTTCTTGGTATTCAAAAACAAAATCTTATTGTTTTACGTGTCTTAACCTAATCCACACCTTTTAACCTAATTTCGCAAATATTTACTGTAATGATTAGAGTTCGTGGGTGCTTAGTCAAGGTATTCCCCTTTTGAAGTATTCTCAAAGTTCTGCAGATACATATGTATACACGTATCTTATGATATATCCATAGCGTGAGCCCACCGTCTCGGATATGGTTTTCATCTGAGGGGTATACGGGTTTTACTAGCATCTGTGAATAGGTGGATTCAATTTGGGAAGAGTGAGTAGCAAGAGTGAGAAAACATGTGACAGGAAATTGGATCTCGAAAACCCAAACATGCATTGGGATAATATTAGATATTTTATACGGCTATATTATAATGTTCATTCCATCCACAACTTTAAGTAGAGGATTGTGGCAGCTGTGATAAACTAAGTTCCATTGGTTGTTAGGAGTAAACGGTTTCATATTCTTTATGTTCATTCATCTGTTCTATATATAACCATTAAAATTTCACCATTATCAAAAATTGTATTTTCGCTATCGATTGAACAGTTATAGTATTAGTTTCAGTTTGTGTTCCCATAGCTATTTGATATTTTGATGCGGTATACATACTGTTTGACACTCAGTTGTAGAACAAGTTCATCATAAAAGTCTCAATAAAAAGCAAAAGGGAAAGTGACATTGCAAATGCAATACGTGAATTGGGGAGGTGGCACTACTGGGAATAGTATCTATGCAAAACATTTAACTTTATTGGGTGATGGGCTTAGTAGGTTGTGCATTTTATGCCCAAGACGACAGACTACGCTGTTTACTTCCATCCTACCTGTCTCCGATTGGAGGTTTTTTGTGTCCATAGTAATAAAAGCAAAGTGTATCATATTTGTTGAGATTTCAAAACTACTGCTTACCATATTACTACTCATTGTCATAATAGAAAATGCAAAATAAAATGAAGCTTACTCTATATGCGCCTTTGTGTTTTTACCAGATATTTTGGAAAATCCAAGTCACCTCTCTATTTTTAGACTTTAAAAAAGCCTTTGACACTGTCTCTCACAATATACTATTAAATAAACTATATACTTTAGGCTTAAATAATGCCACCTGCTCCTGGTTCAATAGCTACCTTACTAACCGTAGACAGCGTGTTAACCTTTATGGTAACTTATCCAGTTATTTACCAATCACCTTCGGAGTCCCACAAGGGTCGGTTCTCGGCCCGACGCTGTTTGTAATCTACATTAACAACCTTATAAGTGAAATGAGTAACCATCCCTGTTATCTGACGCTATACGCAGATGATACGGTAATTACCACAACGGAACCTGAAAAGATGGCAGACCTGCTCCCTACCATAGAATACTGGTGTGCAAGCAACTTGCTTACTTTAAACGAAAATAAATCCAAATGGATGGTTTACTCGCCTGCTCTAAAACATCGACCTGACACAATCCCCATCAAAATGAATAACAAGACGCTGGAGAGAGTAGAGAATTTCAACTATTTAGGCCTAAATATTGATAGTAAGCTAAAGTTTTGAGAACATAAGAGATCAGTAATTCAAAAGGTAACTTATAAAACCTACTTATTGTCAAAAATTAGAAAATACATAGATATACCCACTGGACTTCTGATTTATAAAACAACCATTCTGCCCTACCTGGATTATTGCGACTTTGTCTACGACGATAGAAAGCAAAAAAGTATCCATGATTTCCAGTGTCTTCAAAATAAAATCCTACGAATTGTTTATAAAGTTAAGTTGGGCCCTGCACCAACTTTTACCACTAATCAAATGCACAACGAGTCTCATATTCGTCTACTAAAGGACAGACGAGATATCCACCTGATACATTACTCTTTTACTCTTGCTCAGACAATAGAACTTCGGGACCTAAGAAACTTACCTGTACAACACAAAAATAGTTTGAGGCTTATTCAACCTCCATTAAAAAATCCTGTCTTAGATAATTCCTTCTTTATAAAGGCGATCGAGTGTTGGAACGATCTGAAAGAATCATATACTCTAATGGACACTAGAGATCGTTTCAAGTTTCTAACGAAAAAAGACTATGCCCATTGCATGATGACAATCCCTGTCTAATTAACCAGAGTAGGATTTTAGGGAGTTTGCGTTGCAACACCCTCACTGATCAATATATCCCTGTTTCTACAAACCCTTGAAATCAAGATTGCATTGTATGACTGCTTTGGAGAGATTGTGTTGCAACTGTCCTACCACTTTTGTTATACCTCTACGACCCGACTCGGTCTTGGATTAAGATGGTTATTATAATTTCTGGATATTAGCTGCATCTATAACTCATTGTGATCTGGCTAACACAGAGCAATATGTGTGAAAGGGTAAGATCAATATTGTGGGGTAACCATAAGAGCTGGATCTTATTCAACCACGTAAGTGCGAGGCCTCATATCCCCCCCCCCCCTTGTGAAATGTCATGGTTAAAGGGCTGCCAGATTGCGTTGCAACGGAGTCCAGCCTAGCTTAGAAATTACCTGGAATCGGTCTCCATTAGTAACTACTCCCACAGGGCTGATGTTTCTTGGTTTATATGAATGTTTGACTATATAAAATTCTGTACTAAAGTGACTGTGAAAGTGTATAACTCATCTCATCCCATTACATCATTATACGCTGGTCATCCATGGCTAAGACAAGAGAGATGCAATATGAACCGATGTCTACCCAACATATGGTATGTTATTCAGAACAGGTCCTTTCTAACCTTAGAGGGACCGAGCGGAAGATCGGCCTATGCCGAGCTCGGACGAGCATTCTTGTATGTTTGATAACCCTAATAAAAAGCATAAAAAAAAACTAAAAAAAACTTTAGTGACCTCTTTAAATATGAAAAAGGTAGCGCCAAACAATCATGAATTTCTATATACATATCTATATATGGAATGGTGTTCCCTGGACTAACAAGCTGCCTTCCAATTCCACAACAAACACAAATTATATATATGCGGATACAACATTGTCATATGGGTAAAGTTCATGACACAGTATGACACGTTACTGAAAAATGATGATAGAGTTTCTATCAGATGCTACCCGTTGCTCCCCATATCGTATAGAAAAAATACCGCCCAATCGTCAATAAGTCCGTTATAGTATTTGAATTGTGCTGTTTCGTGATTTTAAGGTATATAATGGTGAAATGTTATGACGGGCAGAAATATTTTGTTCTAGGTCTTTCAGTAGTTTTGTTCACCCCGACTACGCCCTTGTGCCTAACAAAACGAGAGATACCATGAACAAGGTAATTCTGCTACAGTAACTACGTTTCCTCATGATACTACTAATAAGAACATAGTTGAATACCAGGATTGCAAATTCTTGGAAATCTAATTTTATGTAAAGGGGATAGATAGTTGCATCATAAGGATCTTAAGGCCAAGGTAACCGGATCGTCGCATAACTTATGCGCAAGCCCGGCTTCATTGGTGCAATTCCGTGCGATGCGATAGCCACCGTCGTCTTTCTGGCCCTCGCCCGACTTTTATAACATTTTATCGACTTGGAACCATCGCCTTGCATAAGTGGAGCAGGGACTTAAGCCTTTGGGGGAAGTTTCTGAACTTGTTATATTAGTATATTCTTAAGCACCAAACCCATAAGTCAACCTGCAATGACGTCAATTATTCTGTGTTAAATTCAGTTGGACACTCGTTTAATATTCATCTGACTATCCTCTTCCCGCGCTGGTATTCAATTGGGCACTCTGCTTTGTTAGCAATTCATTCCCGTTCATGTAACTAGTTTCAAAATATTCCACAATATCCTGCTTATGAATTTTACATTTTATTAAATTCATTATACTGACAGTTCTAACCGATGTTAGATCTTCCACTGTAGGATTAAAAGAACATCAAACAATCGGTACATACGTACATTAACCGCATGAACTTTATATATATGCCCTGGATTTGAATCGTATTGGAAATAAATAGTATTGTCAAAAATCGAGTGTATAACCAATATCCATATCAGAGATTTTGTTTTATTTATTATGTATATAACAACTATATTCAAGTACAATACATATATGAACATCAAGTAACAGAATATATATTACTTTGTGGAACCTTGTACAGCCAACTGTCCCTCTCGGCTTTCTTTAAAAACTCTCGCCGGAAGAAACTGGAACAAAATAGAGATAAGTTTTACAAACTACATAATGCAGAAGTTTTACAAACTTCATAATGTAGAAATGAAAATTGTACTCTGAAACAAGGAATAGGCGTTTTCATTGAAGATTATCACTAAGGCGACAACGAATCAAAAGATACCAAAGGTAAGATGTGTGACTCTCCTCTCGGACCATTTATCATGAGCCCAATACACATCTCTACCGATTTCGGAACATCGGTGTATCTTTGTCGGCGACAAAGGAACAGTATTTGGTCTCATGTGAGGCATCCTAACGGAATCAAATCTAGTCTGTAGATGTAGGACAGCTAGGCAAGGGCCAGCCAACGATTAGTGAACCCCCTTCTTGAGATGTTCTTTTATCACAGACGATATTTCGTTCACTGTTCCTAAATCGTTCACCAAAAGTTTATCAACATGTTGATAAATCCAGTCACCAACAACCTAACATTGGTAAATGGCCTCTGATTTGGAGGTTGATATTGGCCTAGGGGTTTCGTAATTTGCCTGCGACAAGTTCACCGACTCCTATACGATTTGGAAACTAATCGTTCAACCCTGAATTGATAGATGTGTATTGGGCTTAATATGGTGTGTCTTATCAAATGTGGAATATACATACTATATTATAATCAGAGCCAATGCCAACCCTGCCCCCATCACGAGGAAAGTGGTGCCCTTGTAAAAGAGCAGCGTGGAAGTGTAGAGTAGGTTGAATAGTATCCCACCAACTATATCTATAGCAGTCGTTGTGGTTGACAGACTCGCGAAGAGGGCTCCTGAAAGACGAGATCGTGAACATTAGATAACATAAAGGTCTATCTTAGTATAATTATAAAAATCTAAATACAGTAATGGGGAATCTATCTACTCCATTATCATATGCTAAACTACAACCAAGGTCACAATGTATAGTTTAGTAAAGGGAAATCATGACGATTCGTGCTATTTATAGCGATTCTTCAGGTGATAAATAAATGGAGTCAGTTTGTTTGGTAGGAATCATTTATAATATCGTGGAATTCTGGTGAACCTAGTGTGACATGTAAATGTAAGAGTGGAGGTAACAGGGAGCGAAACCCCTAGACACATTAAATTTGATTTAACAAGCAGGACTACAGGAGAAAATTGCAAGGGGTCCAGGGACAAATGTCTCTTTTGGGGTCTAGAAGGCAAAGCCCCCAAAGAGCTTGGCTTTTAGAAAGTCCTTTTTCAGGGACATAGTTATTTTGTTATGATACGTGTACAGTAACAAGGTCACATAGAGGCGACTGTTTTTTTAGAAGGGACTACTTACCTTTATTTCCCCAGTATGTGCCCCATCCCCCATAATAGATTTCAATATGGACATATGGACCCCGTGCCAATTTTTTTCATTGTGGAATATTCCATTCGTGAATATTACCATAACTTTTTAAATATAAAAGATAGAAACACGATTCAAACGCGTTTTTTTTTTACATAATTTTCAGCCGGAACAGACCATATTTTGGGAAATTTCGGGGTGGGGGCACGTGCCCTCTGCCCCACCCCCTTGGGTACACCCCTGATTTAGATCTTCAGAAAAATAGTGGGAGTGTGGATCTACAAACCTTGCTCGTCTGGCGACACCAGAGTAGAGAGAATAGCTCTCAGGATGGGAAGAGCTGCTCCCTGAGTAAAGCCTATCACTGGAACTAAGGGTTGAGAAAATTCATCATACATGTATGCTGTTTACGTCCGCGAGTTTTGAGTCGGCGGCTAGCAAGACTTTGCAGATGCAATATAGTAGATACAAACTAGATTCGATTTGACGTGGCGTAACTGAATGAGTCCTCTCCCACCGCTATGCGACCACTGATACAAACTAAACAAAGCCTCTTGTCCATTGTATGGGGGATATATAGAATAGAATATCAGTCCCACCGGAAAGCGTCATTAAGTATGTATGAATATAGATATGTGATTTTACCAATACTGAAATGATCGCGCACCAAATACTTCTCATTGTCGCATACTCATTTGTCAACTCACCAAGAAACACCATCCATGTGGTTGTGGAAATTCCAAACCATAGAGTTGATAGCATGCAGCAGACGACAGAGACAACTAGACAGCCATGTTCCCGCAGGTGGCGTAAAAGAACCAATGCCATCAGTAGCTGACACAAGTTGGCATAAATCGAGCTAAAAGCATTGACAATCCCTGAAAATTAAACCATACAAGTTAAGTGACACCGATTCTTGCAACAAAGTATATTACATAGTGTATTGAGTCAATAAGTGGAATGGTATTTTATGTTATCAAATTGTTGGTCCACTTTGTTGAGAGAGAGATAGTCAAACTACTTGCTACTGAGACCAGAATTGCAATGTGTTTGAATAGTTAATTAAACTTATTCACGGTGAATCAGTTTAGAATGTAATTGATTACGCATAGACGTACCTATTAATGTAGGACTCCAACACAAAGGTGTATTGAGAAGGTACAGAGTCTGAAAGGTTCTCCTCGGCCAGACGAAGAACACAATAGCACATCTTCCTACAACACCCAAGAGAAGAACTAGGCGACCGTTGGTAGGCCGAGGTTTCGTTAACACCTTAGAAAACAATAAGTGTGTATTATATTTAGGCTTGTTACAAATACATTTACATATCAAATTAATTCATTTACATGGTCACCTGTCCACCATAGCTACATCTTTACAGAAACATACTGCAAGCTTTTATCAACATATGAAAGTATAGGCTATGCTTTATGATACATGTGGCAATTACAATGGTCATACTTTTGTGATACAACGGGATTTGCTCTCTGGTGATCAAAGGTAAGTTTACAATAAACAGGATTCTGTTTCTCTTTAGATGAGAATCCCAACCTCATGACCTTTCAGTCTTCAAACCTAGATTTGGTTAACCTGCATATGACCTTTCAGTCTTCAAACCTAGATTTGGTTAACTATGTCTCAGTGTGGAGATGACACTCCAAGCAAATCCTGTCCAAAAAACGCACCTTTGGATGGAAAGGCAATTAATTGACGCATGGTTCCTCCCACTCTCACTGGGGGCGCCACCACTGGTTGCCAGGGACGCGCCCCACAAGAGAATCGCACGTACGTGTATACATCCAAGTCCAAACTACTGAAAATCAGTGAAAACTTGTCTAACCTAGTATTGGTGCCAATTAACCTGTTTTAACAAATGTTACTTTGGTGCGTCGAATGGAACACAAATTCATACATGTTTACGGTTTGTTAGCATTAGCTTTTAGGTACACTTTCCATGGTGTTGCCTTTAATAAATCTGATGTTCTAGATCGTTTTTATCAAACCATGCTCAAAGTATAGAAATCTTTAATATTTGCGCGTATAGATTACCTTGAATGAACTTAGAATATACTTCGGTGATATGGGCATCTTGTTCTCCACTGGCTTTTTGGATTCCGGCACAAAGAATGTAACATAGAGAAGATTGACCACATGGCCTGTCATGATGATAATATAAGGGTAAACGAAGCCCAGCCACTCAGTCAGATAACCCATGACAACCTGCATAAGAGCTAGAACGAGACCGTATATGAGGTCTGCTGTTAGGATGCGGCGTCCAAGTTTTGAGGATGGGATGGTGTCAGAGTAGTACGAAAAACATGCGTTTACGAATGTCCCCATGCCTGTATGGAAGAACAGTACGAAACCTCTTCAGTGACCTTCCATCAGAAGTAAAATGACCACAACGACTACGAAACGTGAATGAATTTATCTGATATCGCTCTTTGAAGAAAGTAATTTGATCAGTAAATTGTCTGTCATTTAAACCAAATGAGGCCAAGAGAAAAGTAAAATGTCCACAATAGGTGCCAACATGTATACTAAGGACTGATTTATTCAAATATGTCATTCTACATTTTCAGAATAATGTTTTATCCTACCCCTAATATTAAATCCCATAGGCTTAACATTGAGATTCCGTATGCCACGCTGACTGGCATACGGACGTTTGTATGCTACTAGGGGCATACGGAATTTTGATGATTTTCATTCATGATTTTGATATTAAAATATTGTAGAGAGGGGTAGGATAAAATCAAAACCTGATTCGTTTTAATCTTGGCTCCCGTATGCCACGACTGGCGTTTGGTTCCGGATACCACACGGCTCCGCCTCGTGATATCACTACGCCAAACGCCAGTCGTGGCATACGGGAGCCAAGATTAAAACTCATCCGGTTTTACGATAATATGATATAGATGTTATGAAATGCTGGCACACGCGTATGATAAATAGCATAGGCTATCACAATAATAATGTTGTATCCTTACCTCCAGTGAAAGCGCCTAACATACCACCGAGAATCATGACATATAGTGACATGGATGCCACCTGCTGGATAACGTACACACTACACTGGAGGAGAACCCCGACGAGCGGCAAAATGAGCGCAGGTCGCCGGCCGTGATTGTCCGTCCAGGTGCCTGTATGCGAATCAGAAAATAAGTTTGCTTACATTTGACAATATCTCGGTGTCTATGATCAAAGTGTTTTCTGGCTCTGTAATTTCATATGTTTAGAGGAAAATAGTACAATTTACAGTGACCGATTCCTCGTGACTTATTCTAATGCAAGTTGTTTGATTATACATTTTAACCTCAGGTAAGGAATGTCTGGTTTAAATGAGGAATGCACTGAAAATATGGTTTTCACCAATGGCACGGACCTGTATATGTCATCCAAGTCCGTGCCAATGGCTTTAAAAAAAACAAGGGGCAGGCAAATTTGGTGAGCGGGTTTGGGTGGGCGAGTTGGGCGGACGTGCGGGACGGGCAGGGGAATGCGAGTCAAGCTGGAGACACACCAAGCGAGTAATGCAGCGCCCGCTCACTTTTTAGCAATCCCCAAAAAAGTCAACACCTTCAAATTTAACTTATTCATGTGTAAAAACTGTCTTGATTTTTCAACATAGAAAAATGTCTAGATCTAACTTTTTAGGATGCAACTATGACTAATCCTTGACTTTCCACCTTGGAAAAGTGTCAAAGTCTGACTTTTTAGTGTGCGATGATGGCTATGGCCTGACTTTTCACCTTGGAAGAAATGTCAAAATTTGACTTTTTAGCATGCAATGATGGCTATGCCCTGACTTTTAACCATGGAAAAATGTCAAAGTCTAACTTTTTTAGCATGCAACTATGGCTCAGCCTTGTCTTCTCACCATGGAAAAGTGTCAAAGTCTGACTTTTTAGTGTGCGATGATAGCTATGCCCTGACCTTTCACCGTGGAAAAATGTCAAAATCTGACCTTTTTGCATGTAATGATTAAGACCTGACTTTTCACTGTGGAAAAATGTCAAAGTCTGACTTTTTAGCGTACAATGATGATTAAGACCTGACTTTTCACCTTGGAAAAATGTCAAAGTTTAACCTTTTTGCATGTAATGAGGACTAAGACCTGACTTTTCACAGACCTTTTGCAGATTTACGGTAAATGCTGTGGAACAGGTCAATGTCAAAGTCTGACTTATTAGGCCCCTACTAAGAAAAAAGTCTGTAATTTTTCAGGTCGTCTACAGCAGCTCACGCCTACTCAGGGGTGTCCGTTAAACGGGGTTCTACTGTAGTTCTTTAGGAGCTGTACTTCAAAACAAGGAGCGGCGTTCCCTCCACACAGCTGTGTGCAATGTTATCTAGATCACCACACTCTCCAACCTGATATCCTTACTGACCTTACCCACTGAAACTACGCCAAAGGTCCTAAGCCAGGAGAGTGATGAATTCTTGGGGATTTAGTAGATATTGGGTAACCAGTTTCTGGCTCCTTTAAAACCATGTCGGGTCTCACATCTGTATGATATTTTGTAAATTCTGTGGGCAACTAAACTATCTCTAAAAACGAAGACTATAATCAACTCTGGTTGGGACAACCTTACTTTGTTTTGAGAGTGTCCTCACTTGTTCTAACACTCCTATCTGGAAGAAAACAACACCTATGCATTCCTTCCCGCCACTCACACCCAATGTGTGAAAGCCTCGGCCGCAGTCCGACAGCGCAATGTTTGGCCGATTGGCCGCGTTGCCATGCAACATGACTGCTTGGCGGCGCTGAACGGAAAAACTGCTATTGTGTAAGGATATGCTCACCGACATATCTAACCAGTTATCTAATCCCTGGTACTTTCCCTAAATAGACATTTGGGAGCTCGTACTCAATGTTCATGGAGTGTTTTTAAAAATTCAATGGAGGATGATGTCACAAATGTTAGCCAATTATAGAAGTCCCTGGGCCAAGACCCCAAATTTTCATTTCCGCTGCCCTCCCATGGAAACATTTGTTTTATTGTTTCTAATTCAACTCGTCCTATATGCACGGCCGCGGCCCTATGGTCACCCCCCCCCCCCCCCACACACACACACACAGGGAATATACCATAACAACACAGTGGTTGACTTTACTTACCCATGAAAAGTGTCACAAAGAGTGCAGGGATGTCGGCGCTGATGTCGAGGATGAGGTTGAACTCAGCAGCCTCGGCTTGTACCTTCTGTTGGAGTAAATAAATGCTTCCGTTTTCAAACCCAGAGTCCCCACATCCTGGCGCCCTCCCTTCTCCATCACTGGTATTAACTGCAGTTTGGAGGGCGCTTAGATTGTACTTTTCTCCAATAGCCCAGTACACATATTGACTTCTCAGAGGAAAAGCAGACACTACTAATGAGAACATTAGAGCCAAGGCTGGCTCCACTATTATAGTCCTCTTACCTCCAGCGGCACAGAAGGCTGGTGTCGTCACCTTAGTATTGGCGATGCTGGGTGTACGACTAGAGGGATTGGATAGCTTACCACTATTAGGAAATACTCCATTATTGGCTGATTCTCCATGTACGAGTTCTACTTGTGAACTGCCTTTAGTATCCTCTTTGGTCACATACCTGGATATTGTCCTTATTTCATCGCCTAGGTCAGCATTCCCAGTGATTGCATCATGTGACCCTGGTAAAGCCATCTTCTCATATTGCATACCCCATATTATATCCAGCAGTATTTACAAGGTCTACCCAGTCATCAGGTCCCGACCCGCACTGTTGGATGCATTAGGATCACCAGGAGGCTAATCTGTTTCCCATGCTTTTATCACGATAAGGGTCAAGTGTGCGTAAATACCCACAGTATATAGCGCTAATATAATCCGTCATGACCCTAATTTTATATCATCGAATATGTGCATTAGATTCATTTGGCATTTGCAAATACTATCAAAGTCCGAGAACGTAATATGAGGATGTTTATGTCGTTATGTCCTTAATACTTATCAATGTTTAAAAACGTATTTTCTTACATCTGGGTCAAAGGTCAAGTTGAAGACCATACGTTATTTATAGATTTGATGTGCTATCATATCATATTGCATTGTCTCATATGAGAAAATGGCGATATTTGTTACCTTTTTGGGCGAACCCAACATAAATATAATGAGCTTTCACTATATATGCACCTGATGAGATTTCGTAAGAACCCAAACTGGAACTCGATCTCAGCACTTTCCAGAACCAATTGAAATTAGAAATATGCTATTAACAAAGCTGAAATTATTGATACCTGCTCGAAGTTGAAGAAATTATTCATATCTCAAACATGTTATATACATAATGGTGACCCCCGTCTGGTGATAGTTTGGCCGAAGTTCGGCCGTTTCCACCATCTCCATCAAAGCGGGCGAATCTGTCTTTTTTTTTTTTCGGCCAGAATCTTATCAGAGACCACTGAATTTAGCATCTATCCGCGTTGTTTGTCTAAATTATGCCATGCTTTATCCTTATTCTATACCGGTTTTCGCTCACACACCTCCATTTCAGCCACGTTTGCCATCATGGATTTGAAAAATAGGTCAATGGTAGCGTGTCAATTTATTTGCTGAAACTGCGGTTAACCAACTGTTGAAGCTAAAGAAAAATGAATTTTGAATAAATGAAAGTGTATAGGGTACAGAGTGATTGCTAGTTCTGCCATCATCTGCCAGGAAATTCTAAGATAGCGCCACTGCAGTCGGGGGACAACTACACTGTAAAAACGGTGTTTGATATCCACACCCCAGTGTTTAGGAGTCAAACACTTCTTTAAACACTTTCTTGTCCCACTTTTCAAACGCTTTTTATTGTACACATGTTTAAAATTTAACATGTTTAGGTAGAAAATGTTTAATCATAGAAAGCGTTTATTTCAATAGTATCTAAGTTTATGAAGTGTTTCTATTAGTGTTTGGGATTTAGAAGTGTTTGCATATATAGTGTTTAACATAAGGAAGTGTTTATATAACAGGTGTTAAGTTTTAGAAAGTGTTTTAATACAAAGCGTTTAAAAAGTGTTTAACCATTGAGTGTTTAGCATTAGGAAGAGTTTACATACAAAGTGTTCATTATCATCTGCTCGTATTTGATAATTACAGTTATATCATAGATGTTGTATCAAAAACTGTGACAAAAGTACTTAGTTTTATATACATGTAGATGTTATTTCCATATTTCAAGATCACAATAATCAGTACAATACAACCAATACAAATGGCTATACAAAGGACAGTCACTGATGGTGACACTTATATGTTGATGGGTGGGCACGTTGGATGGAGGCTGAAAACAAATTAGCTCCACCCCCATGATTTTTTGTTCTAAATCCCCCCATGGAAAAATTATATTAGCTCCTCTCAGAGATTTAACTGAGTAAGTCCCACGCCCCAAAAGATTATACTAAAAATCACCCACCCCCCCCCCCTCCACAGAAGCGCCTGACATAAATTCCCTACCCCTCCCCCTCTTCAAAAAGTACCTCTCCAATACCAAAAATATTAGGACCACAATGGACAAATGAAATTAGCCCGCACGGATTTACTAAAGTAGGTCACACACCCCTCCACAGAGGCACCTGAAAAAGATTGCCCACCCCCCAAATTGTTTTAAAGCCCCCTCAGGAAATATATGAAAAAGAGAAGAGATTGGCACCATCCCATGATTTAGGGGAAAAAACCATAGGAAAATATAGATGAAATAAGCTCCCCCCATCTCCCACAGAGGGCACCTAAATAGATATTCCCAACTTCCCTGAAATCTGTTCTTCAACCCCGTGCCCCAAGGAAATACCAAAAGAAAAAAGTACCCCCAATGAATATTATTTCTTAAATCCCACCATGGAGAAAGTAGATAGGAATTAGCCCCCCCCCCCCCCCCCCCCCAAGGAGTTACCAAAAGAGGTACCCTGTCCCCATGAATTATCACCCTCCGCCTATACAGAAGCGCCTGATAAGCATTTGGCAGGTAGATTTGGGGACAGGTAGATGGATAAGCAGGTGGATGGGTAGGCAGGTAGACGGGGGGCTGGTAGATGGATAGGCAGGTAGATTGGTAGGCAAGTAGGCGTGTAGATAGGTGTGTAAGCAGGTAGATGGGTAGGCAGGTAGATGGATAGGCAGGTAGATGGGGACACAAATAGATGGGGGGCTGGTAGATGGATAGGCAGGTAGATTGGTAGGCAAGTAGGTGTGTAGATAGGTGTGTAAGCAGGTAGATGGGTATAGCAGGTAGATGGATAGGCAGGTAGATAGGGAGACAAATAGATGGGGGGCTGGTAGATGGATAGGTAGATAGATTGGTAGGCAGGTAGGTGTGTAGGCAGATAGGTGTGTAAGCAGGTAGATGGGTAGGCAACTAGATTGGTAGGCAGGTAGATGGGGAGACAAATAGATGGGGGGCTGGTAGATGGATAGGCAGGTAGATTGGAAGGCAAGTAGGTGTGTAGGCAGATAGGTGTGTAAGCAGGTAGATGGGTTGGCAGGTAGATTGGTAGGCAAGTAGGTGTGTAGGCAGATAGGTGTGTAAGCAGGTAGATGGGTAGGCAGGTAGATTGGTAGGCAGGTAGATGGGGAGACAAATAGATGGGGGGCTGGTAGATGGATAGGCAGGTAGATTGGTAGGCAAGTAGGTGTGTAGATAGGTGTGTAAGCAGATAGATGGGTAGGCAGGTAGATGGGTAGGCCGGTAGATGGATAGGTAGGTAGATGGGGAGACAAATAGATGGGGGGGGGGGCTGGTAGATGGATAGGCAGGTAGATTGGTAGGCAAGTAGGTGTGTAGGCAGATAGGTGTGTAAGCAGGTAGATGGGTAGGCAGGTAGATGGGGAGACAAATAGATGGGGGGCTGATAGATGGATAGGTAGGTAGATTGGTAGGCAGGTAGGTGTGTAGGCAGATAGGTGTGTAAGCAGGTAGATGGGTTGGCAGGTAGATTGGTAGGCAAGTAGGTGTGTAGGCAGATAGGTGTGTAAGCAGGTAGATGGGTAGGCAGGTAGATTGGTAGGCAGGTAGATAGGGAGACAAATAGATGGGGGGCTGATAGATGGATAGGTAGGTAGATTGGTAGGCAGGTAGGTGTGTAGGCAGATAGGTGTGTAAGCAGGTAGATGGGTAGGCAGGTAGATTGGTAGGCAAGTAGGTGTGTAGGCAGATAGGTGTGTAAGCAGGTAGATGGGTAGGCAGGTAGATGGGGAGACAAATAGATGGGGGGCTGGTAGATAGATAGGCAGGTAGATTGGTAGGCAAGTAGGTGTGTAAGCAAGTAGGTGTGTAGATAGGTGTGTAAGCAGGTAGATGGGTAGGCAGGTAGATGGATAGGCAGGTAGATAGGGAGACAAATAGATGGGGGGCTGGTAGATGGATAGGTAGGTAGATTGGTAGGCAGGTAGGTGTGTAGGCAGATAGGTGTGTAAGCAGGTAGATGGGTAGGCAGGTAGATTGGTAGGCAGGTAGATGGGGAGACAAATAGATGGGGGGGCTGGTAGATGGATAGGCAGGTAGATTGGTAGGCAAGTAGGTGTGTAAGCAAGTAGGTGTGTAGATAGGTGTGTAAGCAGGTAGATGGGTAGGCAGGTAGATGGATAGGCAGGTAGATAGGGAGACAAATAGATGGGGGGCTGGTAGATGGATAGGTAGGTAGATTGGTAGGCAGGTAGGTGTGTAGGCAGATAGATGTGTAAGCAGGTAGATGGGTAGGCGGGTAGATTGGTAGGCAGGTAGATGGGGAGACAAATAGATGGTGGGCTGGTAGATGGATAGGCAGGTAGATTGGTAGGCAAGTAGGTGTGTAGGCAGATAGGTGTGTAAGCAGGTAGATGGGTAGGCAGGTAGATGGGTAGGCCGGTAGATGGATAGGTAGGTAGATGGGGAGACAAATAGATGGCGGGCTGGTAGATGGATAGGCAGGTAGATTGGTAGGCAAGTAGGTGTGTAGGCAGATAGGTGTGTAAGCAGGTAGATGGGTAGGCAGGTAGATTGGTAGGCAAGTAGGTGTGTAGGCAGATAGGTGTGTAAGCAGGTAGATGGGTAGGCAGGTAGATGGATAGGCAGGTAGATGGGGGAGACAAATAGATGGGGGGGGGGGGCGCTGGTAGATGGATAGGCAGGTAGATGGATAGGCAGGTCGATGGGTAGATAAGTGGGTTGGTTTGACATACTTGAAGTGTCAGTGCCTGCACCAGGTCCTATGTTTATGAATACCGGCCGTTTCTCCCTGGGCTGAACATTGAAAAAAGACCAATAGCAGACTGCATGTGTAATAACCTCAATTCATTGTGCCCACGCCTGCTGTGGGAGGTGAGAAAGCAGGACAATATGCTCACTGCCACAGCAGAAATGTGTTATAACAACGCAAATTGATAATCCCACGGCCAGCTCTGTCTGTGGGTAGCCATCTAGCTTGACCTGCATAATATCAACGAGTATAGAGAAAGAAAGGTGTAGCTCAGGGTGCAGGAACATCTGAGAGTTTCTCTCTGCCTTATCAGAAATTAGAACCCCCACCGCCCTCACCACTATGGAGAGAACTACCCCAAGCACCCCATATTGGGTGGCACCCCCTTTTGTCACCATGCTGCCACCATGGAGGGTACACCTAAAAGTCACATTTTCATGAACCCCCATAGGACCCCATGAACTAATTTTCAAAAAAGGGGAATCAGCCAGCTGTAGGTCGTTTTTTTTGTATTTTGAAAAATTGTCAAATCTTTGGAAATGATACTTCATTCATGTCAGAAAAATCCTGAGTATTTTCCACTTTTTCAAGGAACTTTCTTTAAACTACTAATTGTTCCGCATATGACACAGCCATAAAATTGACATGAATAATTGAGATTATATGTTTATTTTCACATGAATGAAGAAATAAATTGTTTAACCATAATAAAGTCATTAGAAAATGAAAAGAAAATCTATAAAACTCGCGAGACAAGGCTAAGTCCTACTAAGGCAAGAACAAGCTTGAAAGTTAAAACCCATGTCAAATTCCTGAAAATCTAATATGATGATCTCCAAGTGTTATAGAACACATATCTAACTCAAAAATAGGGGATCACCGTGTTATTTATTGATTTATAAGTAAATATTATGATAATTTTATATCAGAACATATAGAAATTCTAAAAAGTATTGTTTTACATAGTTAAACCCATGTCATTTCCCCCAAACTACCACAGAATATAGTACATATAAATTATTTCTTATCTAGGTTTTAAAAATCACTAGGTCACTGTCCTTTTTTTAAAAGAATCGAAGAAAACCATATTTTTTAGTACATTTCCTAAATGAGGCAAATCTAAATTGGCCTATTTTATTTTGAACAGCGACCCGATTGAGATCAGAGAGAGCCGCCGGGAGCCGAGCTGTGGTGAGCAACAGGCCGCTGGTGTTTATTCATAGAAAATAATTCAAAGTTTAATAACTTTTGATCCAGTTAAGATATTCGGAAATGGTTTTCAGGTCCATCATCGCCTCTGTCGCCTTTCAAGCCCATCCATCACTGACCAGATGGATGGTGTGATCGGGCATAATGGTCGGGTCACTGTCTTATAGGCTTTAGAAAACATAAACAATGCAGTAAGACTATCCTGTGTAACTGCAGATACAGAGACTCAGTTACATAGATATAAATCATATTGTATTAGTTACCATGTTTCCTTGTTGTGGTCACTACCAGGACTTCTATGAGTATAGGGATCTGGGTCAACCAGCTGTCTGTGCTTTCGTTGATTTCACCAAAGCCTTTGATCGTGTCGATCATAATTTATTGTTTAAAAGATTAAGCATGTTGCAGCTTGATCCCGGAGTGGTATCATGGTTTCAATCCTACCTAGAGATAGATCACAGCAGGTGCGTATCGGCAATATGTAGTCGGACAGCTTGGGCATTAAGGCTGGTGTGCCACAGGGGAGTACCCTGGGGCCTCTGTTATTTAACTGCTTTATTAATGATATGATGTTCGAAAGTTTTAGTTCCATACACATTTTATATGCTGATGACTTGGTATGATATGTATGCATTTTTTCATCAACTTCACTTTAATTAACCTAAGCTATGTATATATTTTTGTACATCGAGATGGACTCGTTACTGTCGTGGATCATCTGAAATGAGGTTGTAGAGGTGTTGATTAACCTGCGACAGCAGATGGCACCTGGCTTTTGCACACAAAAAAAAGGGTTGGTGATCACTGCCGTGACCTTATATACCTTATAAGGGCTAACAGGTATACCTTGCTCATTACACATCATATAGACCCTATTGAGGTATCCCGTAATTCAGTCTGTTGACCAAGTTCTGGGTTACGCTGGTTACCGACGTAGTATGGTGATAGACCCCTTACTCGTAACCCAGAATTAATGCATTTTAACGGTTTTCAGACATCCTCAAATTGAAATTCTGATGTCAGAAATGGAAATTTCAGCTATTTCTACATGGGAATCCGAAATTATATTCAGTTTCTCCAATTATAAATCAGCAAACTGTGATTCATTTTATCGTAGTGTGCCAAGTCTATCGGGAGCGGAACTTTGCTTTACCCGGGGCGATAATCGGGAGTTTAGTAACCTCTGGAGGCTCTATAGCAAGTCTTTCATTCATCTTTAACAATAACAAAATAGAAAAATAGAGGAATGAAACCTAGGCGCACATATGAAAAACCTATATTGTGTTCTGGTAGTAAGGCTGTTATATAATATAGTTATGATATGATAATGGCAGTGGTAATGTAATTTAGGTAGAAAGATAGATTATAGACTGAGGAACTCTAAAGTATGGAACTGTGGGATCTCAAGGAGAATACGGATTATAGTTAACTACATGCCAGTCGTCAGAGACGTCTGGTGGACAGTAGGAGAACTAACCCACCGTTCTGCTATAGTACAGAGTGTGGGGAATTTGGCTTGAATCATAGAACCTTATCAAGAATATTCTAAATTCACTACCGTGTGCCCTCTGCCGATATTCACATATACCGTAAACTCAAAATACTCTCAGTTTAGTTACTACATTTATAAAACCTTATTACAGGAAACTTTAATATATTGCTTGATACTCATGAACACTCATGAACTCATTAACACAAAACATTCGATTATAATCATATAATAAACCCTGAAATATAAATATAATTAATTTCTTTAAAAATCTTTCACTTTTGATTATACTCCACTCCCGTGCCGTATTTGACTACGGTACATTCTTCGGGGTTTGGGATTGGAAACACGGTCTATGTCCACATTATGGACATTTACAACAACTCATTCCTTATCAGTTACCTTTATGTTAGAAAAGTTACGCGGGTTAGAAACCAACAAAAGCAAAAGGAGTGAAACAAAGTAAACAGAGTATAGGATGGATATATGGTTAAAACATGCAATAATACGACACGCAAACTTATTTTGTTTTTTCTGCCTTGTCATCCATGTGCAAGGTCTTAATTTAAGTACCTACTGTTATAGGAGAATGGCATACATGCAGTACCAACATGCAACCATATTACACAGCCGGAGCTGCAGAAATTTCCCAAGGGAAATATGCAAAGAATTTCGTCATAGCAAATGCTGCTCTGGTGGCCAGTGTAGTTCTACCCTCACATGATAGCTCCACTTCACTCTTCCAGCAGAGATTCTGCGCTCTACGCCACGAAAGATCTGCTTGGAGGGTGCATGTACGATATCCGATCGATAGCCTGGGCCCTGTTTTTCAGTCGAGACGATCTCAAGTTGAGACCGTTTGGAAGCCAAACTGTTTTTCAGTTGAGACGATCTCTGGGGATCTCAGCCTGAGACTGAGATGCGACCATTTCAGGTGATTTTAGTGTTTTCCAGTTGTGATGATCTCAAGGGATCTCAAGTGAAATGATCTCCCAAACGGTCTCAACCTGAGACCAATTGATACTTGTCATAACTTATTTTTTCAGATGCTAAAACTTATTCAAATTTGAAGATATTTGGATTGGAGGGTACTAATAATCTGACATACCCATATCCCAAATTTCATTGTATTCCTGTGGTTATTAAGACCGTGAAAACATTTGTCTGGAAATCTGAAAAATGCAGGCACTGCACCACTCAGGCAGCTTGTGTATACCTACTGAAATGCTCGATTTTATTTGAGCAGGCTGAGGTCAAGGTCATCCCATATTTGTGAATAACAATAACACCCATTCAAAAAGTAAAACATGTCTCACTTAATGAATACTCAACGGAAAATTATGAAATCTTAGGATTGGATCAAATGGACATGGACAATTATTCGCTGTAAATATGGTATAATTTGAATAAGTATAAGTATTTCAAATCATTAATTTCCGATTGCAGAATCTTGAACCCTATAGGAAATGATCTCTAGGGATCTCAGGTTGAGATCGTTTTAGCTGAGATCCGCTGTGGTTAGCTGAGACCATGTCTGAAAAACACCTGCAGCCATTGATCTCCCAAACGGTCTCAGGATCGCTCATGGATGTCAGCGGATCTCAGCTTGAGATCGTCTCGACTGAAAAACAGGGCCCTGATGTTTCAAATTCAAACGCGATATCTCTGGAACGGTGCGGCCGATCTTCTTCATAATTGGAATGCTTATAGGTTACATGTATCCCATGTTTCATCGCTTAATCCGTATGGGAAGTATGAGAAATCCTCTATATATGCACAGTGACATTTGATAGAACCTAAGACAATTCTATACTTGTTGTAGCGGCTGACACTTTTAGCGGCGATCGTCCATGCCGCACTACGATCGTGTCTATAGAACACCGGCCATTTTGTGTCTTACAAACTGTCATGGATTCGGTGGACGATCGTACGGTATCGTAGACCTATGATGTCGTGACTGAAAAACAGGGCCCAGGGCCCTGTTTTAGTATGCCCATTTCACCCAAAATACCATCCCCCCAAACACACACACATACTTGAATATCTCCACTAATATAGAATCTACCTGGAAATTCCATTTCCTAGCACCTCCTGTTTTTATTCTCATTCAAATGAGGCATACTATGTTTGGATTGAAGCAGTTTTAGGGGTAGAAATATGTCCATAAGGGTCGGATTTTTGAAACCTGCTAAATTCAGCTTTGAACCTGGGATAAAACACGCAAAAAAAAATTTCCGAATAATACTTCTTTTTATATTTTATGTTACGCACCTACTAAGTACGTTCCAGAAAAATATTATTCCAACAAAATCAGATCAATGGTTTAGATTTGAGAGCCTTTTGAAGTTGTGTATAATACTGCATGTTGTCCAACCCCCTAAATATCTGAAATTTCAAGAAATGTTATAAATGCTTATAACTTAAGAATGACTAATATTATACGGTGACACACATTATATTTTATCCAAAATACCTTTTTCATATATTAGATTTAAAAGAAAAGCTCTAAACCATATTTGGGGTGTTGGGCAACACAGGGGTGTCGGACAACACGAGGGGTGTCGGACAACACGTTAATAGAATTACTCAGAACAATGAGAAAAATAATATTTGAGGCTATAATACTTAATATTTTTAATGAAATGATAATAAGCTATATTTCATAAAGCAAACCACTCAATTACTGATAAAAAACAACCCCAAAATCATAACTTGTAAAACAGCGTGTTGTCCGACACCCCGGGGTGTCGGACAACACATATTCAGTTTTTGAACAATAAAAAGTATATTTTTTGGTTTAGAAAAAAAACAACCTGGGTATTCATGAGTGGTAGGGGTACTTAACATAACCAATGATATTTGTTATTCTATTATGATTATTTTTTCTTTTACACATCCTTTAGAGGTGTGTTGTCCAACAACCCATGTTTTTGGAAAAATATCATCATGGGATCATAATGTTCTGATATCAGGATGGATAATCCGATTGTGTTGAAACTTTCAGGTATCACAGTCAGGATTCTGGTCAACATTGTACAATAAAGAAAAATTAATTTCTCACTATACATCTCATTAGTATTTTCCTCTGAAAGTCGGGGTCTTGAACAACATACTCTATGGGTCTCTATGTTGGAAAATTTGAAGGTCCTGGATAGTTTTTACCATTTTAATATTTTTTCAATCTTCTACCAATTTTCAAAATTATATTGTCTACACTTCTCATGACATATGCTTTAAACATGTTAATAAATACAATTTGCTTGAAATTGTGTCTCCCAGATTTTGAACAAAGCAAAAATCAATAGAAAAACACAGTTTTTGTTGATTTTCGGAAGGAAAAATTCCTCAGAGCTCTACAAAACCCTATGTTGGAAAGAAAGATTATCAAAAGATACACCAAATAATTTCATTTTTACATTCATGAGATACGTTTATATAACATGAACCTTGAATAAGCTTATTTTGGCAATTTAGCAGGTTTTAAAAATCCCACCCATAAGGGAGTTCTTAAAAATGGACCCTTCACTCAAAAAACAACAGTGAAACCTTCAGTAAAAAACAGAAATCATTTTCCTATTTGCACTTACAGTATAATCCTACTTCCAGGACCACACCCTTAAGGGGGCAGTTATATCAGTAACGAATGTTTCTTAACCCTGCTGAAGAGGCACTTTGGAGGTGGCATTGGTGTGGTGGGTATAGGTTCATCCATTCTCCATGTCGACATCCGTGGACGTTTTTGTTTATCCATATCTGTTGTCCATGGCGTTCAGTCCTTCCGGTGCCAGTGCTTTTAGATTGTGAATCCAATTGAATTCGATCTTATTTCTTAGTCTGCTTGCTTCGTTGCTATTGGGGTGTCTGTAGATGTAGTCTAGTATGTGTACTATTACATCCTCCCTACCGTTGTGGTTGGTCTGGTTGAAGTGTGTTGGTACATCATTTTTTGCAACGTCAAACAACTCAGGTTATATGAACGAAATTCTTTTTAACATCACTACAGTAAGGATGTTTGTTTATTATTATATACCTTTAATTGGTGAAAAAACACAATCTTAATGACATACAAAGCCGCAGTCACAGCGGGCACGAACATTATCATTCCTGCACCCCTAGCAGCGGACATTCGGACATAGGTATATAATTATAGAATGTAATGCCTTGTATTGTAACATTAATAAAAACAAACTTTGCTTCTATTTTATCAATTCCCTCTCAATTTCATACAATATCCTAGCTTCAAATTCGGTTATGTGATTGGTGTTATCTATACATTAAATATGAAATCCTTCCATACATCTTCTCACATAAAAAGAAAGAAAACTGACCAAATTCAATATCTTAACACTTTATTAAAGTTATCAAACTTAACGTATATACATATACAGGTAAAGAATCCCTCGTTTGATGGACAGGATACGCTTTCTTCCTGCAAAATGGCAACACTGCAAATGCAACTTACCAAGCATAATACCTCACATAATTTTTCTCTAATCTAGAAACATGTAGATATTGCTGTACTTATAATTTTGTTGCTATCTGCAGAAGATTATCACAGGTGTCTGTACTGGATTGGAAACCGTCCTTCACTCTTATACTTGATATCGGATTTTCATTGATAAAATAGATAATTTCACGGCATGTGATGATCAAACTGATGATGTAGTATCAAAACACAGCAATGAGAGCTTCGAAAATCGCTGTACCAATAATACCTAACGAAATTGTCCTTAATCATTTATCACACACACGCAAGACTTCTAAGCTTACCAGTGCATATAATAAATAAAGGGTATAGCAAAATAAAGGCAAGTAACCGTGAAGCTTAAATGCCAATTTATAGATTTTTCCCTAACATATATAATCATGCTGATAGAGAAATGATATAAGAAAGCAACGGTAAATAGGTCATATTTGAACTTAATGAATGATGCTTTCTCAACTAATGTCCAAATGACCCCAGAACCTATTTGAATATTAACTGAAGCATATATCTTCACTGCACCTATCACTGCACCTATCGGGTGCTCGTGTTGAATTGCATGAAGAAGGCTGCTGTGGGGCGGTTCGAGTAAACTTCCTTGTCTAGGTATCCTTGGTGTGCTTTCTGCTCGTTTCCAAGAGCCTTGTTCTCATTGGCAAGTTGTTCCCGTATCGCCTTCTGACGGCGCTCGTTCTCCCGCTCCATAAGCATACCGGCACGCGCATGTGCATTCGTCTGCTTCTCCCATTCAGCGTCTCGTCGGCGTTCCTCATCGTTCAGACGCTAGAAAATTAGAGTCCCATCGTCAACAGGTTCATATCAAAAGCCACACATTATTGTATGTACAACCTGATCACTGACCATATCAAAAGACGCCTTTTAACACCAGACATCCTACATTTCATGAGAAGTCAAGTTGTATTAAACTCACAGAAATCCAGACAAGCTGATTGCACTTTAATGCGAATTTATTGGGGGGGGGGGGGGGGGGGGGGCGATGGGGGGCGGTAATTATACTTTCATAAGAAAGTAACACCATATCCACATCAGAGTAAGTACATTAGATGCAGTTAAACCATGATGCCGGAAGACATAAAAACTTCACTTACGAGCATATTAGGATTAGAATGAGGAGTGCGGGGGCTTGGTTTCACTGAACAACATCCAGTGACAAGCTACTTACGTATTGGAAGAACGGCTGTATCGCCGAACTCTGTGGTTGTGCATACGATATTCCCTCAATGTGATTGACTCCCCCCCCCCCCCCCCCAAAAAAAAAAAAGAATTCTAAATTTTGATCAGACGTGGTACTAACCAGCCAGTATATACCTTAGAAGGGACCGTTTCCAGTCATATCCAAACGGTCGCTAACTACATCCTTGAGATCATTGTGTTTAAAACAATGTATGTAGCAACCACCCATAACAACAAGGCATACGGAAGCATGAATATCACCCTCTCCATACAGTGTACACGGAAAGCGAAAAGAGTAATCCAAGCAACAACAAGAAAATATTTTAAGTGATGTAGCTGTGTTTGAAACGAACACCGAAAATGTACCGAAATAACAAAGGAATTAATAACTTTATTTCGGTGAAAACAATTTCCTTTCTTGTTCCAATGTAATTTTATTTTTCATCTCATTATAGTAAATCATTGAAGCTACCACGACATGTCCATCATATGTAGTGTTCTAATATCTATACTGGAGAATCCTAACTTTGTCAAACCCTAAATCATATAACTGTGTGCGTATGTCTATCAAATACGGCCCGCTGCTACGGGTGCAGTAATAATAATGTTCGCGCCCACTGTGATTCCCACTTCACAAATCATTAAAATGGTTATTTTTTTCATCGATTTGAGGTATATGATAATAAGCAAACGTCCAAATTGGTCCTGTTCTCGGCCAGTCATTGATTTCATACGGCCTTCTGCCTTCAACGTCAGGCCATATGATATCGGTGTCAGGCCATA